>MKEJ01080149.1:0-11039 GCA_001753735.1 Embelia ribes | reverse complement strand
TTTATAGGAAGCAAGTAATGCATCTTATAAACTTCGCGCAGATGTTCATAAACACCATGTTGATTTTAATGTTGGGGATTATGTTATGGTCCGCATTCGACTGGAGCGCTGTTCCTCCGGACACACGTCCAAATTGCAACCATGTAGTGCCGGACCATTTAAAATTCTAAAACGTGCTGGCCCAAATGCTTATGTTATTTATATACCTCCCAACTTGGGTTATAGCTCTACCCTCAATGTTGAGGATCTTATCTCCTTCAATGACTCTGTCACCCCTCCTGATGATACTTTTGCTTCAGTCACCACTTTGCCTAATGAGCTTGAGCCTGATTACGTTATTGTTCTCACCTTGTCACCCCCTTCCCTATTCAGTGCACAAAGGTAATATGGATGATATTCTTGATGATTGGATTGTATTCGCTAGTGATGGAGCAGTGCAGCGGTACCATGTTCGTTGGACCAATCATCCAGAGTTAGATGCTATTTGGATTTCTATGTGGACACTTTGTAGCAGCTTAATCCCGACATGTTAGAGTTCTATTGGAGTCGCTAGGATCATCCTGTGCTTGTGCCGAGCTCACCCGAGGTCAGATTGCTGATCACACATGTTTACAACCGTCGACAGAAGAAGGTTGCACGAGCCATTAGTCTATGGTCAATGGTTGGGAGATTGATATGTCCGGAGCTTATTCTACTGGGATCTAGTTCTTTCATCCATCTTCACTTGCCGAAGTTGAGTTCTTTTCTGGGAAGAGTTGATGAGGGCATCTTTATTTTATTTATTTCGTTTAATTTTGGTTCATTTTTATTTGATAGAGATTTGATTTCTTTTGATTTGATTAGATTTTTATGGTATTATTTCCTTAATTGCTAGGGTTTCCTTCAAATACAGGCTTGTTGATATTATTGGATAGCTTTGAATAAAATAAAATTGAGTGTGTTTCTGAGTTTCTCTCCCCCTTCTTTTCTATTGCTTTTCTTTAATTTGTGTTGCATCAAAAACACATGCAATATTCAAGATTTTCTAGAACTCACAATGCAGAAGTACAAGTAATATATCCACATCAATGTTAGCTTTTAAAACATTGTCATGTTTTTCTCTAACACCTCTACATCATGTACTGATTTCCCGCTATTGTTAGACAGACATCAAATGGTCCGTTCAGGTTCCCGATGATTGTGTTCTGATGGGAAAATTTCCCTTTCCAGGATATTGATGCTAGCAAGGGGAACAGCCATTAGCAAATCTTTTCTTGTTCCTTTATTTGCTCTTCAAGCACCATCAAGCGCCATTTCTTGGATCAAGTAAGCATTTATTCATCATTTTCGTATTTTTCTTTTCAAAATATTATTTTCCATAATCAATTTCATTTTCAGTCCATTCGTTCTAATTTAAGAATTGTCTCGGCAATTTGTTAAACTTTGGTTCAGGGGTGAATATGGTATGTGGAGTGCTTTCTTGGCACTTCTTGTTCGTCTCTTCTTCTTTATTCCAGGTGTGTTCAATCAATCTCCAAGTTGTATATCCGTAGCAGATTTCTTTTTTTACACTGTCAAATGATACATCAATAGCTGTCTTTATCCAGTATCGTTCGTTTTATCTCAGTACGCCAAGTTCTTTGATAAATCTGTTATTTATTTCTGGTACATTTGTTTTGAAATTTCTTTTTGCCTGGGTTTATTTTCTATGGAACTTTCCAGAACAAAGAAATGCAATCTCTTCTAAAATTTCCGCGGAACTTGAATTTTGATTTCCTACAGATGTGTCTTCACATCCATGACCTTTTCCTACATGGTTTTGGTTAGTGGTTATCAGCGTCTACTAGAGATGCAGTAATTGTAGTGACATGTTAAGGAAAGGAATGGTTCAAGATTTGTCTCAGCAACTGCATTTTAAGTTGCCTTACCCATATTTGAAATTTTTATTTCTTTGACCCTTCATATCACGTGGAAGATAGAAATTGATGAACCCAGATAGGAAGATGAAATTGTTCTCGTATCTGTACTCTCTCCTTGTTTCGGCTTTACTAAGATCTGCACTGAGGCAAATGAAAACAATGTAACCTCTCGTGAAATGACTTCACTTGTTGCAGGTGAACTGGAACTGCCTTTTGTGGCGCTATTACTGGTGATTGTGGCTCCTTATCAGGCTATAAACCTAAGGTCAGTGATAGATGAAACTGAAATTTGTTCTGTTCATTCCCTTTTCTTGTTAGTTGTTCTTCGTTTATTATTTTCTTTTGTAGCAGGGGAAAACAAGAAGGTGTCATCTTGTCTCTGGTGATTGCTGGGTATTTAGCTTTCCAACATTTCTCGAGGGCTGGCAGTTTGAGGAGGGTGTTCGACCAAGGTTCAATGATTGCCACCTTATCTATCATTTGTACGTTAGCTGTGCCATGCTTCCTCTTGTTCTAACTTCAATGCGAGCTTGCAAGTGCATCGTTTGTTTTCTCATGTACGTACTTCCATTTATCTGAAGAATACTAGGTAAGAGAGACTGAATATTTGTACCTTTCTTCAGGATGGAATATAGTTCTGATTAATTAAGAAGAATGTGTATCAACACCTCTGTTGCTTATACAAGAAAATTATTTACCTTAATTTTTTTTATCTCTTAGTTCCTCTTTTGTTTTGTTCTTTATTTTTTAACATGAAAAGAGAAAAGAAAGGAGGAAGTCAAAAACTAATTGAAGCTATTTCTTGACAAATTACTTTTTTATGCTGTTGGGGATTATTGATTATATATTTGGATTAGTCTAGCAGTATTCTTGATATTTTACTCATTATGTTTAGGTTTTGTACAATGACTTATCAACTATATATTCCTTCTGTCCATACCTTTGTGCCAATAAACAAATTATCTTCAGTTGACAGAAAACAGCTTTTTTATGCTTATTGTTTTCATTTACCTTGATTCACGAATGTAGCAATTTCTTTCCAATTCTTATAAGAGTTCATAGAGGGCAGAAAAAATAAGACTGACATTGATTTTCTTTACTAAAACTTAGGTTTCGTGTTACTCATACGTTTTCCATATCCTTGGCATGTTTTTCTTGTCTTTTTCCTGTTATCTTGAAGACCCTTGTGTTTATTTTGTACTACGATTATTTCAGTTTTTAGGTATTATATAGGAGAAGACCCTTGCTAATAGATGCAAATGTATGCATATTAGTGATCATTTTGTAGTGGTGGTCTTGCTCATGTGGTAGGTACTTGTAATCCCTAGTCCTCTTATATAGCTGAACAAGCAAATAAAAAAATGAATGCGATATATATTTTCTCTTTAGTTCAAGGTCAGGGGTGTTTGGGCCCTAGGCTACCGGAGGCTGCAAAGTTTATAGGTCGCCCATGTCTCCACTTGAGCTACCTTTAGAGTTATAATAATATACAATATATATATCTAGCACAAAATACAACAATTTATTACTTTGTATTTAATTGCTAGTTGCAGAAAGTAGCCAACTATCCTATTCGTACATATAATCGAATATCAAAGAGAACTTCCTGCAGAGAACTACTTTACTCCACCCTCCATTTCTTCTAGCTATTAGTTGCACTACAAGTCTGCAAGGCATTAAGTAATTGAAATACGATAGTCATGAAGAAAAACAGGCCTTGAGATTTTTCTTCTCTTTTTGAGCCTCCTCTGCAATTTTGTTATAGGCAAGTGAATAAATTGTGATCTCATTGTGGAGAAAGGATCTATCGCCACGCTAACTCAATGGTTCATATTCAAACGATTTAGAGATGATTTGTTGTGAGAATTGAGAGGAAGGTTATGGTGAAGAGCAGCAATACGTTAAGCGATAGTGAATTAGCTGAGCTGGGACTTGCTGTCGGTTCTCCATATATTGTTGGTGTTGTCGGGTTGTAGTAAGGATTCACTGGTGAAGTTGTGCTGTAATATTCATGAAAAAAGAACAGATATGTAACGAGTCCACTTTCTATTTGTTGGGGTATTGAAAGGCTTTGACACTCAAATCTCATTCCAGTCTGACTTTTCAGGTTTTTGCAATCAAGCTTTAAATTATCATTTCTTCTAACTTTGTCCTTTTCTAAATGTATTAGTAAGAAAACTTGGTTGTACCAATTGTTTGTTGCGTCTTTAACCCATAAAAGGGACCAAAATTTGACGAAGTCAATAAGTAAGGTTTTTTCAAGATGGTAAGTTTGTGATTGACCATGGTGGGTGTAGAAATTTTAAGAAAGAAAACTAAATCTACGGAAACTAAAACAAAAAAGGGCATCTAGAAATAACCTTGGTGCAGGCGGTGAAGGTGTCATTATTGTTGGTGTGGTAGGCGTTGGCATCGTGGTTGATGACTTAGTTGACGGGTAATGACAGGTCCCAGAACCTGCAAAGGTGGCAAGAGAACATCTATTAATCAAATTAAATACATACGTATATTATCATACTTACATTTATTCATTATGAGGAAGCGCAAATATATAAGTTTCAAAATTCTTCATGACAATCTATCCCAGAAATGGCCGAAAACATTCTGTAGAGTTTGCTTTAGACGCTAAACTTTAGTCACGCTTTTAGGCACAATCTTTTAGGTGTCAGCGAGAGTTTTATATCAGCTCAAATAGGGGTGCAACTTTTCAAATCAGCCGGAAACGCAAAGAATATAAACAGAAAAAGAATTTGGAATGTCTCTTACTTGGGTCTGTGTACGTGAGCGCCGCGGTCCCTCCAAAGGCGCAGCTAGTAGGAACCGGGTTCTTCTGGTAGTAGTCATTGAACGCGTAGGAGGCGTGGTCCCGGAGAGTGTTTGGGTTGTAACAGCTCGCCCCCGGCTGGATCGCCGAACAATCTGCTCCTCCGTACCCGCATGCATAATCGAGTGCTACCTGTAAAGCAGTTTGTGGTGCAGATTGGCTCGCCACACACCATACCCCACTGGATGATGTGGGCGTGGTGGTGGCAGGAGTTGTCGGGGTTGTGATTGCAGGTGTTGTGGGTGTGGCAGTAGTCATTGGCGGTGGTGGGCTTTCAGGTATTATAATTGGGGTTCCGGTGGTTGGAGTTGGGTTCACAATTGGTATGGTGTCTAGCTGGGTGTTGGATGTAGAAGGTGGATATATTACTTCTGGGATTTTCTCATATTCCAGTTTTCGGGTTGTTCGGATTTCTTGCTTATGAAGCTTCTTTACAATGCTTGAATCTGAAGAAATCCAAGCGCCAACAGGTTAGTTATTCTTTACTTGCAGTGTAAAAAAAATGGGGGTTTATTCCTCTCTTTCTTAGTTTGTAATGTTAATTATGATTTCTGACCTCTTTTGTGTTGTCTAGCAAGTGTCCAATTTTATTTGGATAAAGTAAAATCACAACTTTTTTGGCGTGTACATTGGACAAACAGCGATTTACATTTTTTTCTTAATAAAAAGAAGAATAAAAATAACTGAATTGTTTAGGATTGTAAATCGGTGTTCGTCTACGGGGAAGTATTCCCTGCATCTTTGTAGCGTAAAAAAGTCCGGAGTGACTAAGAACCATGATATAGAATGACAGCAGAAAACTATGTAAAGAATTAATGTTTAGCTGACGGTAGAACCCAGATACATCAAAGTTGGGTGATGGATAATATGAGCTGAAAATCTAGTACAGCAAAAAATTGGTATTTATTATACTTTTTGAAAAAATGACAAGCATGACAATATATTTTTAGCATAGAGAAAAGATTTGTCTGCAAGATAAATACAATAGCAAAAAAAAATAAAAAATAAAAAATAAAAAAAAAATAAAAAAATTGATAGACTATTAGTGTCACAATTGAAATTATGAGAACCAAACAGAATTTTTGACAAAGTATGAGCACCATTAGTATCGCCCAGAAAATGCTATACTATATACGAAAATGTAATCTTACAAGACTTGCACTCAGTAAACCATGAATTGAATCCTTACTTGCTAAGATAAATTATTTAATGATTAACTCATATTATTTAAATAAGAAATATTTGATAAAGATTAACTATTTGGATGAATACAAGAATTTTTTATTTATATTGAAATCTTTTTCTTTTCCTTGAATTTGAAAAGTCCAGATCCCCAAATACTTTCCACGTGTCACTCATTCACTCTCTTTCAACTTACTCTATACTAAAACAAATGCGAATCACACCTAATCAAAACTAACTGTATCAGTAATTTTTTCTCAATTAATTGAATATGGAGTTGAAATCAAAATCGGAATGAAATTATTATTTATGTACTTTATGATTGTATGTATTAAATTTTTAGTGGCCTGATGATAGTTTTTCCGTTAGCCTTTATGTATCTCTCCCTATAAATTTGTTTATATGTATATGTGTAATAGATCTTTATGAATGGTTCTTTTTTCTTTTCGTTTTCTGGTTTCTATTTTTAAGAACCACTTTCAAACTTCCAGGGACACTCAGTGAATTTATTTTTGAGTTGAAATCAAGATAGGAATTAAATTATATGAGTATGATTTAATCTTATGCTCTTTCAGTTGTAATTTTTAATTAAATAAGTTAATTTATTTTGGCTTTAGCACAAATTTTGATGCATCTAGCTTAATTTCTTAGTATATTTAGACCAAAATAATAAATAAGATTAGGTAAATCACTATTTGACCAAATGTTTTCATGATTTCAAGTTAAAAAAAAAAAATATGACCAAACAAAGACTTAGTGATATGCGTTTCAGTGATGCAGCAGTCTTTCTAGACTCCCTCTCTGTATGTATATATATATGTGTAACAATTCGTATAAATACTTTTCAAACTTTTTGAGACTCTCGATTTATTAGAGTGGGAATTTTAGGATTTAATTCATTTGTTCTTTCGATAAAAATACTAAAAATTCTACTCGAGTTCTTCACTTGTAAAATCAAATTGAAGTGAATGGATGTTTAATTGATCACTGTTGATTATATTTGTAATATATATGTATATTTTTTCTGCAGATTCATCTGAAAACAAATTATTTCCTCTCATTCTCAAAAAACAAATTATTTCCAGTCTGTTACTCAAAATCTGTTTCTGTTTTCTCCCACGCGCCCCTCACAACTCCACGCGCTCCTATCACGCGCTCTGTTATATAACCAATCAACTTTTGTGTCCCCACAAAAGGACAAAAATCCAATTTGCTCCCCTATATACCATCATAATCACTAACCGCATGAACGGATTCATGCATATATTTTTAATAACTACGCTAAAGATCCCTATGGTCTCTCTAAAGTTCTAATTCGTAACGTAGATTCGAAATTATTTCAATTGTTCCCAGTTGTTTCGATAAACTGACTTTACTGGATCCATAAATTTTCATATAAGTGATATATTTTATCCAATTTAATAGTTTTTATTAGTGATAAAAGTCCTTATTTGCGCAAAGCAAGGACCAATTATATCATTGCTAGGAAGCATGGTCATGAGATTAGGCATCACGTTCATGGGGAACTCGTCGAGGATTTAGAAACACAAAGGATACAACTATAGATGTACGAGCACGTTACTAGGAGAGTCTAAAACTTCCTTTCAAACTTGCGATAGACATGTAGCAAACTCATTATAAAGATACAATTGATAATAATGAAAACAACGAGGAGCCACTTGCATTTTTTTAATTTTTTTTTTTTGCAGGCTGATTTATAATGTTGAAAGTAGATATTTATATTCATAATATTAAAATCTTTTAAAAGAAGAAGCAAATCCCACACCAAATTTATATCTGTATCATGAAACATGCTTTTCCACTTATGGTCGTTACTTAGCTATTTCATTTTTTGAGTGACTTATGATACCAAATTCCAACATATATCACACAAAATTTATTTTTCAAAGTTAGTCGAATATGTGTCTGCATTCGTTTCTAAATCCATCTCTATCCATGCTTGTGCTTCCTAGTTAGTATCATTGCTCAAATATTAGGGATAAGTATTGCCTCGATTATATCTAGACGGACTAAATAGAATCATTGAGTATACTAGGAGGTTCCAATTCTGTAATTTACCCTATATGCTGCAATTACATACATACGGGCTGTAAATAAATAATTATACTAATAATTACAAAAACTAGAAGGAGAGCGTGTGTAGCATATGTGACTAATCATTACAAAAACTCTTCACAAATACACACACACACACATATATACATATATACATACATTATATACATATACATATATGTATATATATATATATATATATATATTTGTGGAAAATATTCAAAATTTTTGAAAAAGCAGAGCAAGGGAGACGGCGCACAACCCAGCTGTACCACCGCTCCCGTCAGAGGTTTGTCTCCATTTCCAGCTATTTCACTATCACATATACATACATATACATAAGTATTTTCAGTATATACATACATATACCATTCGTTCATTCTCTCTCTCTCTCTCTCTCTCTCTCTCTGGGTCTCTCCCATGGCAGTTCGGACGGCGATTCTGAGGCGAATGTATTGGCCATTTGCAGGTTTTGAAGAAGAGGATAAAATGGAGGTTGAGCTGGGTTCTATTTACCAAATCGATCAATCAAAGCTCACCCCGAGAACCCCTGTTCCTCTTCGATCCATCCGTCTAGTTATGGTATAAATTTTAACTTTGATGTTCTTATTTGGGATTTTTTGTTTAACTCGATGTACTAGTTTTTGTTTTTGTCATGGATATATAATTTTTGGTTTCAAGAAACAAAAAATAAACTCTAGAATTCACCTTTTCTAGTCATGGAATGAATATTATGGTTTTTTTTTTTTTTTAACTATCTTATTGTATTTGTGAATTGTGGCTTTAATGTTCACAGCTGGGTGTTAGTGTTTAACTCAATGGGAACAAGTTTTTTTTCTTCTCTCAGGGATGTATTTCTTAATTTCAGATTTTGTACTTTTGATTGATTGATTTTGTTTAGTTCTTCGATTTTGACAGCTGCTGATTTATGTTTAGGATTTCTATTTTATTTATTTTTATTTATGACATCGGATTTTTACTTGTTAGACTAGATGTATTTTAGTGACATCTGGGTTTTTGGTATAAATTCTATGGGTTTTTTTTACTGTATTTGTTAATTTTGGGTTTAATTATAAATCTTATGGGTTTTCTTTTACTTTTTTTTTTTTACATGGGATTTTGTATCTAGTTGCGTTTTAGCTTATCGAGGGCCTGATTAGCTCAATGAGTATTAGTTCCTGTTTGCAATAGCATATAACTGTAATTTAAAAAAAACAAACAAACAAACAAACTTGATCTTTGTACTTTTGATTGATTGATTTTCTAATTTTTAGTTAAATGTTCAATGTTAATAGCTTTGGATATCAGTGTTCATAGGTTAGGATTCCCACTAGTTTGTGCATGGTTTTTGCTTCTTGATCCGGAAATTGCCCCTAAAGTGTGTTTTTTTTCCTGAGTCATCAAAATATATTTCACTTCTAAAACTTAAAACAATAATTCTAGTGTCTTGTAATTTTTAATTGTTTTTTGGGGTCCATTGTTGATAGCCATTTAAGGGATTTATAGCTACAGGTTCCCCTGTTCATAGCTAGAATCTCTAGTGATTACAGAAGTTATGTTTTAGCACATTGACAACACGTTTTTGCCACTTGATCCCAATTGTATCTAAAATATTGCAACTATTGCCCCCTAAAATCAGTTTTTGTGTGTTGTCATTATAAATTCATTTTTCCATAAAAAATTATATTTAAAAGTGATAATGGTGTGTTTTAAGGTGAGTGAGAAGACGGAGGCGAATGTCTCGGTGCGGTACCCCAGCATTGAGTCCCTCAAGAGGTACTTCAACAACAAGTTCAATGAAATATACCCTGAGATGGACCAGAAGTTTGTGATGGACCGAAAGCTAGCTGAGAGGGTGCTTGTTCGACGGGTCCCCTCCGAGGAGTTTTTGGTGAAGAAGGATATGGAAGAGTTCTGGCTGGTGATGTCTAGCTCAGGGAATAGTGAGAAACTTGGCGACGTGGTTTCTAAAAAAGCTGGGATTTGCTTATCGGAGTTGAAGTCGAGTGGGGTCCCTGGGTGGGCAGTGAGGAGGCAGGTTAAGTTTATTGGAAGGCATAGAGAGGTGAATACATCTCCCTCTTCATCTAGTGTCGTTATAGGAGTGAGAGAAGCTGTTGTAGGTGATGAAGAAGCTGAGGTGGAAAAGAAAGATGAAGATGACGAAGAAAAGGAAGAAGAAGAAGAGGAGGAGGCGGAGGAGGAAAAAGAAGAAGTGAAAATGGAAATTATTGAGACTTATCAGAGGCCTAAGAGGAAATGTTGTGAGGTGAAGTTAAAACGTTATCAAAATGCAAAGAAAGGGAAATTTGTGAAGAAGAGCATGATCAAGAAAAAGCCTGAAAATAACTCCAAGCAGATTGTTTTAGCTAAAAACCCCATGAGTACTAGATGGTCCGAGGATAGGTAAGTGATTAGATTAAATCCCCTAAACTCTGATTTTCATTTGAAAACCAGTTTAGGATATTAGTCTTTGAAAAGTTTCTTAGCAATTGGGAAGATTTTCAGTCCTTGCGAAAAGATATCTAATTTTATTGTTGGGTTTTCCAAAACTAAATATAGAAAAAATATTATTTTGGAAAGTAGGTTTTGTGAGTTTTGAAGATGAATTTTAAAGTTTTAAAACTTACGCCCAAAGACTAACTAGATTGAACCCACTAAACTTTAATTTTCATTTCATACAGGACTGCATTTATCATTTCTGTTAACATTATGAAAAATTACAAAGGAATTGGAGAGATCTTTAGCCCTTTGCAAAAATAAATTTGTTTAGTTGTCAGTTTTTTGTTGGGGCCAATAGGTTTTCTAAAATTCCAAATAGGAAAATGAAATCATTTTTAAAAAGTGGTTCTTATGGGTTTTGATGATGGGTTTGAAAAGTTGGTATTTGTAAATGCTTTTGGCAGTACAACTGCACAAGATGGTCAGAGAATTGGTAAAGACTAATCAAATTTGGATCACTAGATATTTGTTATAGTTTTATAGTAGTTCCATTTATATACACTAACACTAGATATTTGTTATAGTTTTATAGTAGTTCCATTTATATACACTAACAC
>MKEJ01080140.1:0-17801 GCA_001753735.1 Embelia ribes | reverse complement strand
TTTCTGATTAAGATTTATAAAAATCAATCTCGTCAATTAGGATGTTCGAAAGTTTAATTAACCTACTTTCATCCCCTAAGGTAAGATCGAACTTAGTCTAACATATCAATAATGAACATAATAATATACAAATTAAATCTTGAAATATAAACATGATGATTACTCTAAACAATAATAAAGTTTATAATTAAACTTAACAACAATAAACTCAAGAAACCTTTAAATAACTTGATTAATAGAAAAATATACTTATAACCTTAACGATCTTGAAATAAAAATTACAGTTTTGAATATCTAATTCTTCCCCCGAAATACTTACAACCCTTTCTTCTTCTTCAACCAAAGCCAAAAGCAAAGAGAAAATAAAATAAATGCTATAACAAAGTAAGAATAAAGTAGTGGGAATGAAGAGGATTTTTAAGAAGGAAAAGAACAAAACTAAGTATGTATTCAAATAAGAATAAGAGAGTATATTTTAATAGGGCGAATTAATGACGGTAAATAAAAATTAATAATCGTAGGTGGAAATTTAGATGGGTAGATTGGAATTTAGGTGGATAGATAGGAATTGGTGATAGTAGGTGTGAATTTAGGTTAGTAGATCAGAATTGGTAACGGTAGATGAAAATTTAGATGGATATATACGTAATTGTCCCGCTTTTTGAGCCGTTTGATCGAAATATACTGAATTATTGATCACTTAATGTGCTTTTTGTTTTCTATTTTTCACCATAATTCTGCAGCAATTTTTACAAGCTCGCTATTAGGCATTTTTAGCACCAATTACCTAAAACACACATAAAAATCAATAATACCAAAATATAACATATTTAGTATGTTAAATGTCAAATAATTGATATTATTGCTTTAGATAAAACTCATATTTTATATATATTTTTAGTACACTCAAAGCACATAATCTATAAGAAATAGTCAAGTTTCTATATTACTGCCGTTCCTAACGCTCCATGCACTAATGGAAAATAGGACATTTTAAGTGATTTTTTTTTAGGTGGCTTCTGAAACACCCTAAAAGTATTCTAATTTGACGGTTTAATTTTACCACCTCAAAACACATAATATAAAGGGTGGTTTCCTATTAATGCCCAAAACGATCCACTATTAGAGCAGATCCATTATTAACGAAACAAATACATTAATTTTCTTTATTACTATTTTCTTTCCCTCTCCTTCTGTTTTTTCTTATACGCGTTTAATTTTGTTTTCCCTCTATTTCAGTTGCGCATATACCACCCTGCGCATAAGTGGGATAGAGCCAACTACACTCCCTAGTTGCTTCAATCGCAAAACCTTTGACGAAACCCACAAGTTGTGTACACAGGCATGATTAGCCTTGATATACATAGGTGAGTCACCTCCCTCTACTCCAACAATTTATGCTTGTATTTGTTGTTACTTTTCCATATTTTTTATATTTGTTGATTTGCTTTTCTGTTAATCAATATATATATGTTGTTTTGATCCTTGATTTTATATAGATAAAAACACATACAAGGTGTTTGATCGATTTCCTACATGAGAAATTTCTTTTCAAGTTAGGATTCTTAAAAATAGCCTCAGCAAGTGCTCGATCAATTCTTTGATATGAGAAATCATTTTTGAAGTAAGGACTCTTGATATTTATAAGAAATATACCTAATACTCTAATTAATTTAACAATTCATCAATCAAGCTACATATTTAAAGAAATATTTAGGGCCTATTTTTTAAAAATTTGGAACATATATTGATGGGCAGTGGCTTAAATAAATTGGGACTGAATGAGCAGTTCACAAACTATTATTTTACATGCCATTCCATTATCCTGTTAAATACAGAATTTGACTGGTATAAATTATTGTATTTTTTTCAACATATAATCTACTTTTAGACATGTTCTCAAATAAATTACCGTAGAGGCATATCATGGACTTATAATCATGAATGGCAGATTCTATTCTAGTCTTACAACCAGAATGAAGTTTCAAAACTAGAAGCGAGCATCAATTTATTTTCTGAACAAAGCACTTGTTTAATAGAAACTGAAAAATAGTTGCTAATATTGATTTTCCTTTTCTGTTAATAGATATAGGTATGCCGACTTAATCCTTGATTTTACGTAGATTTTTTGTTATTATGCATTCTTTTGGTAAATTGTTTTGAAGATGAAATTAGAACTACGCACATTTTTTTTGTGTCTGCATGCACTTCATTTCTTTTTGGTTTTGAAAGGTCCTACAATGTTATATTTCACTTGAAAAAAGATAACTGAGATTTTTCTTTTGTATGTTCTATCGACCACATCTCATTAATGACAATATGTTGATAGTTACTTTTCTATTGGTTTTCAATATCTAGTTAAGAGAATCAAAGAGTAATTCTAATGGATAAGAGTTGGATACACATATATAAAAGATAGACTAGATCCAGCATATAGAGTGACAAACTTCATTAACTTTGCTTATGCTAACAAAGATCTAGAATCAAAGATATATTGTCCCTGCCAGCGTTATGAAAATCTTAGATATGAAATACAGGATAATTTGGCAGCACATCTCGTCGAAAAGGGTTTTTTTTTTATGTAATTATGTGAATTGGAAAATGCATGTGGAATCTTCTTATAATATTTTCAGAGCTCAAGATTCTAATCCAACTAATGATATTATTGGTTTGGATCATGATGCATTCAAAACTCATAGATTAAATCAAGAATTTACTGAAGATCTAAGACAAGAAAGTACAAGTTTTGGGCCTAATGAGCAAACTAAGAAATTTTTTAAGCTCTTATGAGATGTCGAGCGAGAGTTGTATCCCTGTTGTGATTCTTTAACCATATTGTCTTTTGTAGTTCAACCCATGCATCTAAAGGTACTTAGTGGATGGAGTGATACGTTATTCAATATGTTAGTTGAGTTGTTGAAAAAGGCAATTCCTAAGGGTGAAACCTTGCCTAAGTCATACTATGATGAGAAAAAGTTCAATGATGCATTGGGGTTTAAGTATGAAAAGATTGATGCATGTCCAAGGAATTATATGCTATATTGGAAATATAAAAAAAAAAAAAGGGCTTGTTAAATGTGACTATTGCCACAAATCTAGATATAAAGAACATAAAGTCAATCCTAATGATGGAACCACGATAATAACAAATATCTCAGGTAAACTAGTTAGGTACTTCCCTTTGAAACCGCATTTGCAAAAGTTATTCATGTAATCTAAAATCGGTTCATTAATGAGATGGCATGCAGAAAGACAAACCAAAGATAGAAAGATAAGATATCCAGCTAAAACAATAGTATGTATATTAAAGTAATTATTTTGATCTTATCATAATACAATGCAATGGAGATTTTTTCTTTTACTATTTCTCATTTCTTTTACGATATGTTTTAGGCTACTATAAAAAGGAATCTACGAGAGATATCGGAAACTGAACAAACACCTGAATTCCAGAAGCAAGTATTTACTAATATGCTTGGGTTTGATACCTATGGTTGTATTCATACTTTTGGCTGGGGTCCTTGCCTAACTGAAGTATTAGGAAAGAAAAATTATTAGTTTTATGAGCAATATATGCATGATATAGAAAGGATGCGTGAAGAGGTTATAGAAGAGGTGAGAAAAAAGGTACAAAAAGAGTTCACCAATAGATTTGCATATATAGAGCATCAATTTGCAAAATTGGAGGCCCAAATCAGCAATATAGGCTACCCACTCCCAAAATATTTGGAATGCCCATTTGCACCTATCCAAATAATTCATTATTATTTTATTCGTAACTTCTAGAATTATTTCATCAATTATGTATGCTCCTTGCAACAATAAGACTCAAGTTTCATGCTGGAAGTGTAAGTTTGATTTTGTTTATGTTTAAACTCGATTATGGGATATAAGTATTGCGGGAAGTATCAAATGCTCATAGTTTTCACCATCAATCTGAAGATTTGATAGAACCCTCTTTTGAGATAAGCTCGTTGAAAAAAATTGAGTTTATACCGCTTTATATTTGAAGATTTAGTATTAAGCATCTTGTTTTATGTTTCATTAATATTACTATAAGGTTGGAATGGTTATTCACCTTCTTAATTTTGAGCTGTCAAGAAACATTATTGCTGAAGGAATTATAATCTCTAAAGATCCTTGCAAAGAAGTAGGTAAAGTGCCATTAGGGCATGGATTTTGGATAGTATACATAGATAAGGCTATACTACCTATTTAAATTATATGTGTTAAATGCCGTATATAATCCTATTTAATGAACTTCGTCTATAAATTACCTATGTAATTAGTGATGTTTATAATATGGTTTATTTTGACCTAGAATGTCATCAAGAGTTTGTTAGACTCCGTAACTATATCTAGTTGATTTTTAAACTACTCAGATAGATAAAACCCTAAATTTAATAAAATAGATACTTTTTAACTCCATATCTATAAAAATTTAATTTTTTAAGTAACTCAATTGGGTTGTCAATCCGAGACAGCTCTTACACCCAATATCACTTTAAAAAATAAAACTTATTCCCGAAAAAATAGTTTTAGTGAAAATACTAATGAACATCATTTATCAATTTACTTCTTGTTTAGTGAATAAAGATTATTCCAGTCTGGTAGTTTAATATATAAATTTAATGTTAAACACCTTCATCATATAGGGGCAAGCATAAAATTTTACTCATAATTAAAGAAGAAAACAAAGTAATAATTAAATGAAAATAAGTAGAAATTAATAAGAATACAAATAAATCACAACTTATTAAATAAGAGCTGGGAAGAAGAGGAGACCCTTGAGTGCCTCCACAAGAATGAATAGGTCATAATGAGACCTTATATATTGTCTACCTCTAATAGCATTAAATTACTCTTAATTGAGAATTTTTACATGCAAATATGGGTTTAATAATATATAAAATAAGTGGCCTGATTAAAAATTACCTACAAAACATGTTGGCTGATCCAGACAAGTTCGATCTCATTGGGATAGCACTGAACCATTTTGCAAGAAAAATTGTAACTTACTCTAAAAATTTTGAAATTGAGTATCATTTGAATTGTTGAAAAAATAATTCGATGCGTTTTCCAACCATACCCAATTTAATAGCAAAATATCCCAGGAATTCATTAGACCTCAGTTATTTAGCACACAAAACACTTTAAACGAATGGATGATCAAATTGTTTTCTCTATAACATTCTTAAAACTTGTTTCTTTCAATTTCAAAACTTCAAATCATCATCCAAGCATAATCCTTTTACTCAGACGTTCAAGAGCATCTCTTAATTGTCCTTTAAGTCATTACATTTTATGCAAATGATACACAAACGCATAATACCAAAATATAACAAGTTTGATACGTTAAATGCAAGGTAAAAGATCTAAAATATATGAAATAAACACTTATTATATACACTTAAATCTTAGTCAGTTTACAATTTATAATTTCTACCTTTTCAACTTTTATATTTAAAAGCTAAACTGCATTTAGTTATACAATTTTTAAAATGAGTTTATTTATTATTTTGATTTAAAGAAAGTGGAAGTTTTAAACTGGACGCATTGAATTTTTTTCCTAATTGGAAATAATTTAACTTATTTAATTAGAAACTATAATCAAACAAGACTTATATATCCACACAGACAAATACAAATGCACATGTATGCATATATGTATGTATGTATGCATATATTTATATATATTATATTTTTAAATAAAAGAAGTTTATTCTATTAGAGTACTAGTCTTAAACATTTTATATTAGAGTTATGATTGTTCTAAACTTTTGGCCTAACAATAAGAAATCGTCTTATTATAAAAATGTTGTATTAGATCGGACCATTTAAATCAGTATAATCCTTTCAAGATCTCTTTTATATATATTGCTCATGGTTTATATTTGAATTTGAGTTTAAATTTCATACACAATTGGTATAAAAATTTCATAAACTATCAATTTTCAATGAAAGGGATTGAAATTTTATACGGTTGCTAGCATGTTGTTTTGTGTTGTTATTTAAATATATATATATATATATATATTAAATTTTTTTTCAAAATGATTAGTGTAATAAATTTAAGTAATTTATAAAGATCGTGACAGTATTTTTCAAAATTTATTTGGCATTAATTTATACAAATAATATTTTGCATAAAATGAATATATTATTTTATTTTTTATCTTCAAATAAATTTTGGAAAATACTGCCAATTACTTAAATTTTTCACACTAATCATTTTGAATTTTTTTTTTTAAATAATACTTGTGTTGTACGTAAGATACTGCACAAAATCCCAATAATGAGAAGATGAAGTTTTTTCTTGGAAATCGATCATAGAGATCATTGGTGATAGTGGAATTGACCGTTGCTATTGAGATTCTCTGTTAGCAGAGACAGATCAACAAGAAATGAGGTTTAAGATAAAAATAAAATTTGGAGTTTCTTAAATAAAATCACGTTCCTTTCAGTCAAAAAAATTGATAGTATATCAATGCTTATTATTTCTAATTCAATCTCATATATTTTCAATCATTTATCAACAATAGGGGAATCTGCTTCTTTTACTTGCATATTACCATTACTACTATAACTAATTTTATCACTCACTTCATTATCAAAATTTGGTACGCTCATAAATTTATCCACTAATTGAGTTGCATTGTTTTTTTCATTTATCACAAATTTATCAAGAGCTCCCTTTTGAGACGAGATTTGTTTTTTTTTTCTTTTTTTCAAAATTGTAAATGAGGATTACCATCTGCATGTTTTCCCATGGATGTGCGTACAACATTTTTTTTGTTGATAAAACAAACAACTATCGAAACAATTGTTTGAATGTTATGTGAAGAAAAAGTTGGAGAATTCTTCAATCCGTCCTTCAGTATGTAAAAGTTTTATGCTTCCACGCTCCTTAAGGTAGTGTACTCATCTCGGCATAAAGTAGAAGTAGATTTAACCAATCAATGCCTCCTAAGAATAAAACCGTTTTTGGTGTATGCAGTTAAGATCAGAAGGGAAAGACTATATAGTGCAAGAAGGGGATGTGATGCTCTTCCGCTTCAATGTCTGATCAAAACATTGTTGATTCGGGAACGTTATACTTTTGCCCTGGTACTGCACTTTTTGAATGAATCGCCCTGTACTTTTCAACTGATGGAGATCTTCGGTCATGGAATGTATTCTTAAATGTGATATCCAGAGGCTACACCATTGAAATTGCTTACTCATTACTTTTTCTTGCGGTGCAGTTTATCTAGTTCATGATGTTATATTGTATAAATTTTTGATCCGAGAGTTCTGTGAATTCGGTATATCTAGCCGAAAGTTTCATTTTTATTGTTGAGTGACTTAAATCTTTGTTTGTTGTTACCAAATTGAACTGCAGGATTCTGCTTACTTGGCATCAGATAATTTGGATGGCTAAAATTTTTTAGTTTTACGCAACTCTTTGTTTCCTTTTGAGAATTAAGTTTGTATGCTTAGGTAGATGGATTAGATCCATGTTTTTAGGAGCTATAAAGTTGTCGTTACACTTGAGCACGACCAGAGAGGTTTCACTTGACCACGATCAAGGAGCACTACAAAGTCTTGACACTGTGAATTCAGTCTCTCTTGATATAAAGTCCTTGATGATTCTTTGAAAAAATCGATTGATATCTATGTGTTGTAATTGCACGACCGGATGATTATCATTGTAATTGTGTTGTGCTGATGCGGCAACTACCTAATGTCATTTTTCACGTGCTTGACATGACAATCATCTAATGGTGACTATCTAAAAATAACTTATGTTTTTACTGTTCAGTGTTGCTCTTGTAAGGAAATACTTGTGATTAATATCATTTAGCATGGGATGATATCTCGAAAAAGTTGAGAAAAATGTCTGTCCATATTTCGGGTTTCCATATATGTTGTTAAATTATTTCTTTCATGGGTCTGAAGGATTTTCTGGAATTTAATGTGTGTTCACGGTGATGGAAAAAAAGGTTTGATTGATTGATGTAGGCCCCTGTAATTTTTGCGTGTTAAAATTTCAAAAGCTTAATGTGAAAAATCTAGTATTAAATTATTAAAAAAAATGAAAATAAATTTATTATAAATTTTTTTTATATGTAATTTCAGCACATGATAAATATTTGAAATTGAATATTTTACCATTTAGTTACTTGGCACCTAAATTAGGCCCAAAAATTTAAATATTAGATAAGAGATTAAGGTTTTGTTTATTGCAACTGAAATAAATAAATAAAAAGTTTTTTAAGCAACAAAAACAAAAGATGAAATTTTATTTTTTAAGTAGAAATAGTAAAAAAGTTCTACCAAATTCTGAACATTCAAATGTAAGCTAGCTTTTGAGATGAAAAAATAGAACTTATTGAACTAAAAAATGTGCAAACATACAAGCCCTAGTTCGTACGCCATTGTTATTGACATATTTCACACCTTGATCAATTTTTAGAGACTTTTTAGCAGTATTTCACACGTAATTGTTAAATCAGACTTTTTGAAAAGCAAATTTCTTTAACAAAAATCAAGATTTTAGAAAACAAGTGCATAAGTTTTTCTCTAGCAAATTCTTAAGAATATTGAACTACCCATGTCCTATGACAAAATTATAATATGTTTGGCCCTAATCTCAAATAATTTTTTTTAGTTTTGGTATGTAAACATTGTTTTAGAATAAAAAAAATATTAGTTGTAGATTTTCTCACATGGAGATCTACCTTACCACTAATCTTTTGAAATATTCAGAAAGATAAATATTGTTGTAAAATACTTTTCAACCAGATTTATCATTTGAAAAAATACATATAAAAATTATAAAGAATAGCAAATGAGTACGGTCATTTACTTTAAACTGCTGGATAAACAAAATAAAAACTCATATGAAATCATTTATTTAATCTAGTTTTTTGTTGGTTTAATTTTTTTAATATGAGTCTTTATTTGTTGTATCCAATAGCCTAGTGTTGGACCACAATCCCCGAGCAGTAAAAAATTAACTTTTACTGAATATAAATTTGAATATTATTATCGTGTGGCTCACGTCTTAGATCAGTAGATCGCAACGAGATGGAATAAGAGAAAGTAAGAACACGAGGACATCAAATTTGTAAGCTAAAAAGCAATGAGGCTATATATGAAACTGGATTAAAAATAAAATTGAAAGCGAATATGCTCCCTTCTTAATAATTTAGCGACTTATTGATGTCATCTCCAACTTAACATAGTTTTATGTGCTTATTCGGTTAGATTCTATAACTTATTAAGAATTTCCTTCAAAATTGAATAACGTTTAGTTGATTGATTTCTAAATTAAAATTATTTATTGTTTTACTCTAAAAAATCTAAAAAATTTAAGTTTGTTATATCGAGTTTTTTTCTTAGGGTTTGCTCAATTAAGAATTAGATAACGCCTAGCTAGTTGAGTTTATTTATTATTTTAATCTAAATAAACTAAAAATTTTAAACTATTTACAGCTAATTTTTTCAAAAAATAAACTTATTAATGTACTTAAAAATTACAATGAAATAAATTTTTAGTAAAAATATCCAACCAAACAACACCCTTTAGACGAAGTCGGGTCGGTCAAGCAAAACGGGCGACACTATATAAGCCCACATTATTTTACCACTCACTCGACTTAGGGTTTATACCATCTCTCTCTCTCTCTCAATCTCTCCCTCTCCGTCCGGCCATGGCGAAACCACAGCGAGGTCGCCGGGCTTCGCCGCCGTCGGGCTCCGCCTCGGGGTCGTCTCGCTCCTACTCCGATTCTGGGTCTAGCTCGCGCTCCAGATCCCCACATTCTCGGTCTAGGTCTCTCTCTTCCTCTTCCCGCAGCGGCAGCTCTCGCAGCAGGAGCCCACCTCTCCGGAGAAGAAGGTTTATACTTCTACTTCATGTTTTTTTACATATGTTTTCCGAATTTATGTGGCTTGCATTTTGTACACAGAACGAATTGATACACAAGCGATGTTTAGATACATCACATGTGTATTATGCATTATGCCCACCTGTCCGGAGGAAAAGGTTTATACTTCTTGTACATGTTTTCTATATTTGTTTTCCAAATTTATGTGGCTTGCATTAGTAAAAGAATGAAGCTTCTGTGCACTGGACGAATTGATGCATAAGTGGTATTTAGATGCATGACACATGTGGATTATGCATGCAGGGATCAACAAATAACTATCAAACTTGTAAATATGTCAAATTAGGGTGGCTGTTAGTGTCCACGGCCGGTGGTGGGAAGATTTTCTCTTTGTAAAATTGCACACTTTCTGATTTAATTTCTTAATCTTACTTTCTAAAAATCTATTTCTCTGACTAGAAATCGACAATTTAGAAGTGTACCGCACTGGTCTTTCCATAATATTTGTTAAAAGTTATTAGAATAATTATATATCATCTAATAATAAAATATAAAATATAGTTTTCCGGGTTTTATAGTTTTGGTTAAAAAATTACCATTTGAATAAGAAAATTGTGAATTGTAAAATTTCTCAATCCCATCCCATTCCCTATTTTATCCCTAAATTTTTATCTTTAATACATGAATCTCTAAAATAGAGATTGAGATATGAATAATTTCCGCACCAAATTCTGTAAACTTAGAAATTAATCTGGGATGAGGATTAGTACCCTTTTCAATGGGAGCATGGTAGCAAAGCCCGATTTTTTTAGGATATTAGTAATCCATTTAGGGACACTGGTGTAGATGCCCTTGAGTCTTTTATGCTCAATTTCGTAGAGGCAACATAAAGCTCAAAGATGAATTTGCTTTCATTGTCATCATCATCGAAGCCTTGAGTCCCAATAATTTGGTGTTGGCTAAACAAACTCAGAATAAAATATCATGTCTGGTTGTTAACGTGTATTTTTCAATGCCACTTGGTCTTCTAAGGCAAATTTCTCATCTATATCTGTATCTTGCTATTTCATTGTATTTTTGTTTGCTGCTGTCATAGTCCAGTTTTCCATGTTTTTATGTACCCTCAGATGGATTTTCTGCATTATGTTTTTAAACTCAGACAACTTAGGGAACCCAACTGTGGTAACCCATTTAATATTTTCAACCGGATGCATTTTTTTGTATGGAAACATCACTGGTTAAGTTCCAAATCCACTTCCAGAAAATTCAAAAGAATGTGTCCTTGCTTTGTGCATTTCTTATGCATTTTCTTCTGTTGTTCCTGTGTGTTTTAATGCCTTGAAATAATATATTTGTTTGACGGTAGCCCTGGTGAAGGAGCTAAGAGAGGTCGCTCTCCACCAGCTCAATCAAAGAAGGCTTCTCCACCCCCAAGGTAAATGTTGTCTTCCCAGTCATTTATCTGGTCATAAGTTGGTCATTCACTAACTTCTCAGGAATTATAGTCTGTGGCCTCATATTTGTCGTAGCATCTGGCTTTGAGAACATTATGAATGTTTATGCACTTCCAAAGGTGTTGTGTTAGGTTCTTTTGGGTTGGTGGTGAATTATATGGTCAGTCTTTAGGAAAGATTGTTTTTGGTATAACAAGTTGGTGATGTGTAAATTAAACGAGCGAGGTTGTGGACGCCAGCGCAACACAGCAATGAATGAGATTTATTTGCATTAAACTAATGATAAATATGATGCTGGGAGACCTATTGAATAGTGTCTTTATGAATAGACAAGTTGGTAATTATCCTCTGTTATAACTAGAGGTATCTCAGCTTATATATATAAAGTAATAATAAGATACTACGAATCTAAATTTTCCACTTTGCATCGCATGCTTGGCTGCCTCTATTATAACCTTCTATGCTAGTATTTGTGTTTGAAAGTTTTGGTGACAAACTAAATAGTCCGTCCGTCTCTGTCACAAATTCCTGAGATTTATTAGATTAAGCAAGTTACTTTGTTTATAATAATTCGTGATGTGTGTTGGTGTTGATCAAGCTGAGCATTCTTACTTGTCATTTGTTCCTAGAACAAGATGATGTGGCACTAATTATTAGTTCCTAAATAGCATTTTTGACCACTTCGTCTACTCATATTAAGGCTTGATATTATCCGTGAACATATGCTGGTTATGTTTCCTCATTTGCTTGCAACTTTTGAAGTTTATGATTTTTTTTTAATTTGATTTCAGGAAGGTTTCTCCTGTACCTGAGTCGCTGGTTCTTCATGTAGACCAGCTCAGCAGAAATGTGAACGAAGCTCATCTAAAAGAAATATTCAGTATGTTTTGCAGTCCTTTCGTTTGTTTGTTAATTATTCTATTCTGATGACTTGAAGGATTTGATCCTTTTACACACTTGAACATCCATTATTTTCTAAAAAATATCGATATCCACAACCCCTCTAGCATTATTATCCTAGGCGTCGTGGGTTCTCATGTTTAACCCAATAATTTACAAATTGCAATTGTGCTCCCTTATCGCACGTGACCAACTAGATTTTCAAGCTTCTTTGTAGTGATATTTACCATTAACGATGTTCAGGTGCGACTTACTTTAAATTCTGTAATAAATTGATGGAATATCAGTTTTGTATATAGTCGTATGTGGATTTATATGTGATAAGATGCGAACAGAATGTCTATCTGTAGTCTGGTATATGATTCCTGAAATACCAGCCTATATGTGCATGTCGTATGTGAATTTATATGTGACAAGATGCGAACAGAATAGCCTCCTGTAGTCTGGTATATAATTTGCGAAAGACTAGCATATATGTCCATGTCGATATTGGAGCTAAATGTTCATCCTCGGAGGGTGTCAATTTTTGCTAATTTCCCTTATTTTCTTGTGCAGGCAATTTTGGGGAAGTGGTAAATGTGCGTTTGGTTATTGACCATACTGTAAGTTCTTCTATACATACCATGTCGCGATACAGAAATTCTACTTCGGTTTTGATAATCAAGTAGAGTTCTCGTATATATGCAGGTCAACCTTCCAAGAGGATTTGGATATGTTGAGTTCAAGACAAGAGCTGACGCAGAAAAGGCCCAGATATACATGGATGGTGTATGTGTCATATGAGACATGAAGTTTTTTATACTCTATGATGGAAACATAACACGTATTGATTTATATTCCTTTCCACTTTCCATTGAACTGCAGGGCCAAATTGATGGGATGGTTGTCCGAGCGAAGTTCACTTTACCTGAGCGGAAGAGAGTATCACCACAACCTAAGGCAGCTTCTTCAGCACCAAAGAGAGATGCCCCAAATCCTGATATTGCCGGTACTGATAGGGATGGACCAAAGCAGCTCAGAGAATGTATGTTTTTTTTTAGCCGTGCAGGTATCTATGAATATAAACATTTATTTTATTAACGTTTGTGTTTGATCCACAATATCAGCTCCGCCCCGTGGAAAGCCTCAGTCGCCCTTGCGGAGGAGATCACCCGCAGCTCGAAGGGGAGGGTTTCCCCGGCGAGACCGAATGGTCTCACCTATCCGTCGTCGAGGTGAATCTCCTTTCCGTCGTGGTGAAACACCTCCTAGGAGGAGGCCTCCATCTCCCAGGAGACGCTCACCATCCCCATTGAGACGGAACAGATCACCGGCAAGGTGAATTACTAGTTGCATGACTACTACTATTTGGTGTGTGTGGTTTTGCAAACCTTGGTATTGAGCTATATTGATAACCATTAAACAGGGCCTCTCCAAGGAGGATCCGTGGCAGTCCTAGTCGTAGGCGCTCTCCTATTCCAGCAAGGCACCGGTAATTCTGTCTTATTTAATAAATTTCAAGTCTTCTTTCGGGCTATATGATTATCAATGTCAGCCAATTGGTTCTATACGAACCTTTCCAAGTTTCTTGATTATACGTGAGAATTTTTTTTGTCATTCTTGAATGAATATATCGTCTCAGTCTCAGTGTTCATGTATAGTGGTTTTAGTTCTGAATTTTATTAATATGTTCCTTCTGTACATATGTATTTAGCCTACTTGAATTTCACATCTATCGAGTACGTCAACTATTTAGTTACAAAATGTCCTGAATTATATGTTCATCTACACTGATGGTTTATCCTTGCTAATGTTTCTTGGGTTACAGTTCCCCTCCCCCTAGACGAGTTCGAAGTCCGCCATCTAGGAGGTCTCCATTATATCGCAGACGTAGCCGCTCTCCTGTTCGGAGGCCAATAAGGTCACCGTCAAGATCATTCTCTCCAAGAAGGTAACTTTCTCATATGCATTTCTGAGTGATTTGAATACCTACATTAGTGATTTCTGTTTGTTGGGTAGATGAAAAATATTTTAACATTTATGGCTTAGCATACTTTATTGCCTGTTCTTTTACCCCCTTCGTTATTGTTAAACACACATGGTAAATTTTATGAAAAATTTTATGTGGCCGCGAGAATAACTTGTAGCCTGAATGATTCACCTAAGGTTTGGAGGTGACTTTGTTAAATTTATCTTTACTATTCTTTCCGTATTTCTTGAAGTTGTGAACTCCTAGTATTGCTACGAAGGATGTTATCTAGGATTTGCTATAATGGAGGCTGGCATAGACATGAATTACTTGGCATATGCATGTGAGATGGACAATGCCCACAATTTTGTTCTGTGGTAAGCTGATATATTACTTGTAGCCTGAATGATTCATACCCAGCACCCAGATAGAAGATTGCTTGAAGTAATAAATTGACTTTTATGGAACAACTAAACATAGAAGAAAAAAAACGATAGGACTGTGGAGAAACGTTTAGAAACAATACATTAAGTGGAAGGGGAAATCAATTGCACTGAAGAAAACATGAAGTAATGGAACTGATATCTCAATATTCTAATCTGTTGCTGGCAAAATTTCAATTGGTAACAAATTTGTGCTCTTCTCGGTTTCATTCGTTTTCAAGTACCTTTATTCTTTCTTCTGACTGGAATTCATGGATGAGAAATTGAGTGTTACTTAACTTAATGCTAAATATAATTTTTTTGTGTTCTTATGTGAAACATTAAGATAGAAATACTGCTAGTTGTGTGTCTTGCTTTTGTTTGTATTGCAATTTGATTGTTGGATGCAGCATATTAGTTTTGCCTAGTACTTAAAAATTCTTATCATGCTTTTACTTGCTTTAAATAGAGGCCGAGTACTAGTTCCAAGGCGTGGCAGGTCTTCATCCTCCTCTGCATCACAGTCACGGTCACCAAGTCCACGCAGGGTCTGTATCTGTAAACTGTTTTAGATCTTTACTCGGAAACTGATCTTAATGGGCATCTGATTCATCTTGATGTATTGTACTTTTGGCAGGCACCACGAAGGGTTCCAAGGAGTCGCAGTCCTAGAAGGTAAATATATTATTGATTTTCATTATTATGGAATAAGTAGGACATTGTTAAGATGAGCAAACGTCAATGTGCTTGAACTCCGTTGAGAATACTGTGTACATCTGATTCCATTATATACATGTCCTCTTCCTAGAAAGTTATGGGATATTGCTGTCCTAGAAGGTGAATTTATTATTCGCTTTTTGTTAAATGTAGTAAGTAGGATATTGTTAAACAAATCAAAAAGTTGCCCATGTCCCTTTGGGAACCCATTTAAATCTAATTTCATTATTGTCGTATGACCTTTAGCCATGAAATTATGGTGTATTGGTTTCATTATTGACATGGCATTTAGCCAGGAAGTCGTGTATTGGTGTTACGTATTGTTCATTTTATTTTGATTGTCTTTGTTGGAGGGTGGGGTGGGTTGGGTACTGTTTGGGTTAAGTGGTTCGGCTTTTCTGAAGGAAAGGTGGGTGATAGTTTGGCCTTGGGAAAAAGAGGTTTGTAGCTGTTGTGGGAGGAGGTTGGGGGATTCCCATCGAAGGAGATGGTAGGGTTGAGATGGCTGTATTAAGCCCCTTTAGAGTAGTAGATATTTATTTTATTTTTTATTCTGTAATTATGTAAATAGTTACCGAGTCCATTTTGTGCAGAAGTTATTGGTAAGACGGGTGGAGTTATGTTTTCCATTGGCATTTGCATCAATTATGAGAATTTGTGGCAGGTAATTAATGAAGATAGAGTTGAGGAACGTAGTTATTGGAACTCCCTTAACAGCTGACTTACTTCCTTCCTACTTTAAGCTCTCTCTAAGGACTGGGTAGTTCATCCTTAATACGAGGAGTAATTTGTTACCATTGTCGACTGTAGAATATTGCAACACTGCGTCCAAGAGGCTAATTCAAACTTTGATGTCACATTCTTCATCAACAGTGACGAAGTGATGCTAAGTTGACAGTAATGAGATTTCTCGAAATTGTTCCTCTATTCTGTAAGGTTCTAGTAAAAGACCACCTATAGGTGCTGGTGTCATGTGAATCTGCCTAATTGTAGTCTTTTGAAATACCACCTATTGTATATGCTTTTGTTATAGTGAAGACTTCTCATGTTTATGTGAACCCTCTGTTTCCGCCTGAAAGTTTAATGTAATTGGGGAGAAAGCTTAGTTTGCCGGCTTCTTCCCTCTCTTACCGAAGTTATTTTTCTCTATGCATATGCTGTGTATGTGTATATTCTTGACAATAAATTATACATTTGGTTCTTTTTTTAGCTGGCTTTTGATTTCTGACTGATTATGTTCACTAAATAGGCCTTTGATGAGAGGAAGAAGCCCTAGCAACAGCAATAGCAGCAGCAGCAGGTCACCATCTCCCAAAGGACCCAAACCATGAGATTTTGAATGCTATTTTCTAGTTTTGAATGATAGCTTTGTTGGTACAACTCCTTGTGCCACATTTGGTTAGAAAGAGGGGTATTTGGTGTTCCTATCGACAGAAAACGTGAGAGTTGTTTTAATTTTCCTGTCTGGTAGCCTACTTAGTGCGTGTATTGTTGGTTTTTCATGATTATTGTTGATGAACCCCTATCGAAGTTTGGAATTCTCCGTTGAATATGCAGTTGATAGTTCTTTTGTATACATTTAGGTCTGATTTGGTGGATTATCTACATTTTATGGATATATGTTCCGTAACAGTTAGGACTGCCGTATCCTTACACATTGTTCTGGATCAATATTTCGTCTTAGCTTCCATAACCCCGGAAGGGTATAACATACATTACTTGACGGGTTGGGTCAGGTATAGTAGAGTTTGAGTATCGGGTGGGGTATAAATTGATTACAGTTTGATTTGATAAGTAGTGGATATCATAGCAACCATGTATTGAGGATGAAATTAGTATTTTTCCATTAGTATTTCGTTAAAATATAAAAACCATAATGATGAAAAAACCTACAATTTTTTGTTTATACTCACTACCTGGTTTCTATTCGAAAAAAATAACATCATTCTTGTAACATGGCTGATTTAAACACATTGCTAACATAGCAATCGAAATTATTTGTTTTCAATTATTTTTTCAAAAATTAACAAATGAGTGAGGTTACCTGTAAGTGTTACAGTCGAAATATGTCCCTATATCAAAACATGGACCTACCGTTACTCTTACAGTCGAAACTAAGGGTACCAAATAGGACATTAGTTGAAACTACGGGCCCATTACTGCAAATATCTCCCTCTATATATGTGCCTTTCGCGTAAGCTTTTTACAAGCTAGGGTTAACTGCCGCCGCGCGAGAGATTAACAGAGGCGGCGGACAGAGACCACAGAGAGAGAGAGAGAGAGAGAGAGGGAGAATGGTGAAGTTCCTGAAGCCGAACAAGGCGGTGATCGTCCTACAGGGCAAGTACGCCGGCCGGAAAGCGGTGATCGTCCGGCAGTTCGACGACGGCACCCGCGACCGCCCCTACGGCCACTGCCTCGTCGCCGGAATCTCCAAATACCCGGCCAAGGTCATCCGCAAGGACTCGGCCAAAAAAACAGCCAAAAA
>MKEJ01080131.1:0-10021 GCA_001753735.1 Embelia ribes | reverse complement strand
CGTACTTGGTGCCACAACCTCTAATTTGCTATGTTGAATCCTGGTCTGTATTGGGAATTATTATAAGTGCGAGGCACTGAACCCTGTGGACTAATTAGACGGCGCAAGCCGCTGGAAACCACAGATTTAAAAAAAAAAAAAAAAGATCAAATACTTCGATGATACTGCTCTTGTTTACCGGGTAAAAGAAATCATTCTTAAACTCACGGTGACAAAACGATTTAAGCTCAAGTGCTTAATCATCAAAGTAGCAATTACAACGAAAACATAGCAAAAGTTTAAAAATAATAGGATCGAGCTTAATAACAATAACTTATTAGCATGCACATATATATGTACACTTCTCTTTTTTATAATCTTCATCTTACTTGATTATCGCTTGAATCTTCTAAATAATTATGTTTGTGCATAACTAAAATTTGAGCATAAATACAAAAGACCAATTTGGACAATTAGAACATGAAGTCAATGGTACAAATGTAATAGACAGCAGTATGCGTTCCTTGTGTAAACTGCTATTGACTTAGGAATATATTGTTTGTTCCAGTTTATAATTTTAATTTTTTATTTTTTATTTTTTTGCATAAAAATTGAATAGCGTTTAGTTGCTTACCTTTTAGCTGAGATTATATGCTAAAAGTTTTAAGTCCAATTATTTTCTTAGTTATAAATAAACTGCTTTATTTACTTATAAATGGAAGATTTAACGAAACTAACCATTAGAAAACCTAACCCAAACCCTTGGACTATGTGAAAATCCAAAATAATATAAGCTCGATTGAATAAACCCAAATATTCCATATTAAAATTTGATTGACTAGTCATAATGAAATCATCGTGGGTAAGCAAAGACAATGAAACCCTAAGTTTTTAGAGAAGTGAACTAACAAGTGGGCTTCGTCAACAAAATAAATATGTTTACACTTCTACTATCAAGATTTAATAAAGGAACACTTGGCACCCCATTTAAAAAAATAATCTTCATTTTCTCTTATGAAGAAAAAAAATTCCACGACGTGAACCGAGTGTCCTCTCAATACAAACGACTAGTATTGAGAAAATAGTTCAAATTTTATATAAATTAAAAATGTACTAATTATTTTTGTTTTTCAATTTTCTCTGGCAAAAAATAAATATCAATAACCGTAATAATACCGCCATTGGTCCTGGTTGCAACTAGCGATTGGTAAGACAATAATATATATTCTTTGGACGAAATTTCAAAGACGGTGGTACCACATAATATGGAAATATATAATTCATGTATAGACTTATAGTAGCAATATATATATATATATATATGTATATGTATGTATGTATGTATGTATAAGGTGGCTGCCTAGTTTTGCGTCTATCTCTATGAAGTCTAAAGTTCTTCTCTGTCATTTGCGTTGAAGTTGAATTCTTCACATATCTAACCATATATAAAATTATAAATTTTTTAAAAAAGTAGCTAAATATAAGGGAGTAGAGAGTTGGATAGTTGACATTTGTAATAAGTGTGTATGCATAATAATGACCTAGAGATGGGGGGCACTTAGATTTGAATACCATTTTTATATTTAGATAGATATATTTAGTAGGCATCTATATATATATATAGGCGCCCTCGTAAGAAGAAAAGTTTGTATATAGCCTAGTTGGGTTCATATAGAGATTAACAATGAATACCATTTCTATATGTAGATAAATTTAGGATTTGTTCGGTTGGAGTATAGAAGTTTTAATTTTTTATTTAAAAGTTGAATATTTTTTTGTGGCTTAATTTTTAAACTGAACATATTTGCTATTTTGACCTAAATAAATTAGATGCATTCAACTTTTTTCTTAGTTATAAATAAACTCATTTATTTATTTAAAAGTTCCAACCATCTGAACGCTTAGTTAGAATCCTATATATGAAGGTGCCATTATAAGAAGAAAAGTTTGTATATGGCCTAGTTGGGCAAATTTAGAGAGAAAATACATATAGAGATTGGCCATGGATGCTTTGTTAACTGCGTCTTCCGCATATTCAGAAGTTGGAAATAAAAGTGAGTGTTCAATTGGCCTTGAAGATGGTAAAAAGGTACAATCTCTACTTCTTTGTGAACCTCTAACTCTTAATTTTTTTCGAGTGATGATATTTGTATAAAAAATCATGCTTAAAAACTGTTCTGTCGTCTATTTCTTACATCCTGATTCTTTGCGTTTTTGAGATTTTCCTTAAAAAATAGGATTAACATACACGATCTAATCATATAGGTGCTTCTGTTATTTGCTATATCTAAATAAATTTTTCATTTATTTTGGAAATTAAGGTGGATGGATTTTGTTGATTAATGTTTTCAGAGTGGAAATGGATTCCAATTTTGTGAGAAAAGTATTGCAAAACCATCTTCTCCAAATGACAGACTCACTGAGGTAAGTGAAGATTACCACTAATTATTATAACCTCTCTTTTTTAAAAAGAACAACAACAACAACCTATTATGATGGTTGTTTTAGCAATTAGCACCAAAGAAAAAGCCCCAAAAAAGGAAAAAAAGAAAAGAAAAGGAGAGTGAGAAACCAGAGAATTGTATTGCAATTATGTAATTGGCAAAATAGATGTATATAATCAATTACTTTGTTGATCAGATATATTTAGTGTACCTGTATAAGTATTTTTATGAAAATAAATTTCTTGAATTGCAGAAGAAAACTATGACAACTTGGTCAACCTTGTGTTCTACTACTAAAGATGTAGAAATTGATCATTTTCTAGCTTGATAGGTTGATCCAATGATATGATCATATATCCAAAAAAAGTCACCCTCATCATATTTAGCCTCAAATTATTGAGTTTATATTGTATGTGTTGATTTGTATAATAAAAATATTTCACTTTCTCTAATAACCTTATCATGACTATGTGTACCGATTTTGTATTTAATGAACTAGGAGGACAAACTCGAACTAGTGAAAGCAGAAATGACACGGGTGCGAGAAGAGAACACGAAATTGAAGAAGATGCTAGCGCAGATAGAGATGGATTATCAATCCTTACATACACGCTTCGTCAACATCATGCAACCGCATCAATCCAACGAAAACGTTACAAAAGAGACAGATTTCATATCTCTTAGTCTCGGTAGAAACCATGGCGAGTCCAAAATAGACTACAAAATCACCAAGACAAGAGACGCCAACACTTTACAACTAATGAATAGTGAAGATCTCAAACTTGGGACGGATTTTAACTTGGAACTATCTAAATCTGGAGGTTTGGATAAGAGTCGTGAAAATAGCTCGGAGTCAGAAATGGCCAAGGAAGGGGAGGAGGACAAAGCAGGAGAGAGATGCCCCCGGAGCAAAATTTTGAAGACGATGAGATCAAATGGAGACGACGAAGAAGCTACTTTGCAACGGCCGAGTGCTAAGAGAGCCAGGGTTTCAGTCAGAGCCAGATGCGATTCTGCGACAGTGAGTACATTCTATAAACTTTTTGCGTACGTATTTTATTTTAAAAACATAGTTATCAGGAAACTCTCTTGGATCTGGAAAGTTTGTGTACCAATTGAATTCATGTCTGTATCAGATGAATGATGGATGCCAGTGGAGAAAGTATGGGCAAAAGATTGCGAAAGGGAATCCGTGCCCACGTGCATATTACCGTTGCACTGTGGCGCCCGGTTGCCCGGTGAGGAAGCAGGTAAATTTTCTATCACATTCATAAATTGGCTACATAATAATTATGTTTATATTCGAACGAGGTGATAAAATGTTGGTCGCTTTTGTCAGGTTCAGCGTTGTATGGATGACATGTCAATATTAACAACGACCTACGAAGGGACCCACAACCACCCGCTTCCGGTCTCCGCCACCGCCATGGCTTCCACCACCTCTGCTGCCGCCTCCATGTTGCTCTCGGGTTCATCCACCTCCGCCTCCACCTCCGCCATGTCACCCTCCGTTTTTCAAGGACTAAACTTCAGCGTCGCAGGTAATAATAACTATTTAAGACCAACCCCATTCTACTTGCCAAACACATCCCCACAAGCTTTCTCAACCATCACATTGGATCTCACAGCCCCAAGTTTTCCATCTTCACAAACAAACACTTTGCCATCTGTTTGGGGAAATGGGTACCTAAATTACGGGACAACGCCCTACAATGCGACACCGTTAAACGCGCAATTTTATCAGTCGTCCTATCCTGAAAAGAGCAACCAAGCTTCTTCTCAACAGATTTTGACGGAAACCTTGACCAGGGCGATCACATCGGACCCAAGCTTGAGATCAGTGATTAATGCTGCAATTTCATCCATGGTTAGTAACGGTGGTGAGAATAAAAGCAACATCCAAAAAGCTCCGTTACAATTCTCTCTCGAAAATTTTTTTTCCGCACCCACAGCTGATCGAGGTAGAGATCAAAAGACGTGATGGGTCTTCGGGATATTCGAACTTATTTTGGTTTTGCTTCCACTTTTGAGATACAGAAAATATTCACCGTAATTGGGATCAAAGTAGAAGCCATGTTGATGCAACCAATCTTTATTTGCTTCGTATTTGTTTTCAATTTTTCACTTTTAATTGTAAATCATATCCAGTATAATTTTAAACTTGATTATATAAGGTGCTTACGTTCTGCTATTGTCCACACTAAATGTAGCCTGTACCATATGACAGTTGCGTGTATAATATATATATTTTTTGATGATATTAATTATTTTATAAAATATTTTTTATTTTTTTAAAATTACATCTTGTATTTTTTTTTTCATTTATTTATAAATTATAAAGATCGAATTCTGTAGGCATCTTACTATGATAGTGCTTTTACAAAAAAATAATATCTATTCAGGTTAATTTTAGCCATGTAAAAATTTATATTGATTACATTTATATTTTAAAAATTTACGGAGAATCTTAGATTGATAGGTACAATTTATAAAAATATTTATTCTCCATAATTATTTTAATTCGTACACTTAATTTTAATAATTTCTATTACGACAAATTTTCTTATAATTATGTAGGAATATAAATGTATAGCTTGGACCGTACGTGATTTTATATGAAATTTAGTTTTAATAATTTTTACCATAATAAGTTGAAGCATATAATTTTAATAATTCTATTATAATAATTTTTTTAATTTAATAGGACACGTATTCAGTAAATGTGCGAACAAATATTCCGATTAGATGCGATGTACGTGCCGAGAACATGGATAAAATTAGGGTGGAACAGAACAAGTTCATTTACTTCAATGGTCCAGATTTGTACCATGGGTCTATAATTCGGCAGTTTTCAAGATAATAACAGTTTGACCAGGAGGAAATGAAAGTCGAGACGTTGAAAGTCTTGGAAAAATATTAAAGGAATAAACACCGTAGAAAATAGAAAATTATTAAGGGGCTAAATGTCGTAAAAAATTATTATAGGAATGCATATAAGTTTTCTATTTGGCATTAAATATAAGATATTTTTTGCAGTAAAATTTACCCTCAGCCCTTCATTGCACTGCTAAGAAGGGAAAGGAAGCAAGCATACAAACTAAAATTAAATGGTTGTCAATAAAATAAAAACCTAACATAAACAAAATTTTGATATTCTTATCTTCTTTGCTATCTTATTTCCTATTATCCCCCTTTTGTTACAACTGTTTATCACATTTGTCACAAAAACAATCTCGGAATCCGATGGCATTAAAAGTTGTTTGCCTTCCCAATTTCGACTATCTTCGTAGAATACTGGAGTCGAATACAAAATTTTGTCGAACTTTTGAAAAAATATGTTTGTTACAATAGAGCCGGAGATGCATTATGACACCTTCAATAGTTGATGAAAAGCTTCCTGAGGAATGTCGACTGAACCCACACGCTTCATTCGTTTCTTCCCTTCTTTCTGCTTTTCTAATAATTTCCTCTTCCGAGTTACATCTCCTCCATAGCACTTTGCAAGAACATTCTTCCTCATGGCCGAAACCCTGAAACAAGTAAATAAATGGGAAACTCAATATGGATCGTACGAGAAATGTTTTCTCTTACGACACGTCCCTACTTGCAAGAGATACAAGACACTGTACGCACTCTCCCCTCCCACCACGAGGTGCAGACCCCGCATGAATGACAAAAACAACACTCCATTGTGCCTTTGTTTGGTTGTAACTTTTAAACAAAAAGACTAATTTCAGACTCGGATAAAAGCAACTCACATGTTTTATTTAGGTGAAAACTACAAAAGAATTTACTTAAAAGCTGAGCAGTCATGTGCACACCAATTTTTAAACAAAAAAGCATAAAAACTTGAGCTAAAAGCTGCAACCAAAAAAGCCTTGTGTAAGAAAGTCATGAAATGGGGCACTGGAAAGGGATAGAAGGCCTAGAATCTTAATAGAATAGTCAAGCCAGTTTACGTCAAGCCAATAATTCGAGTATATTTCGATTCATAAATCCATCTAAGTCATGAGTAATACAAGTAGCCATAAGTATTTTCCATGATTCAAAATGCAGCAAAAACAGACTAAGTTAAACCAAATCCTTCGACAGGGGAACGAATTAGTCAAATGTCATGAGGTATACACTTATGATCCACTAATACGGCCCTTATCCTTTTATCTGACTTCTCTAAGCAAGACAAAGAATCTTTCAATTTTCCCCTAAAATATTGAAACTAAGAATATTCCACTATCCTATATATGTGGTTTACCAGACTCAACAACAAAACAAACGTAATAAGAGGATAAGAAAAATACGGAGGTGTTTTACATATTTTTATTCCGTTCTTATCCTTCTTAATTTTTAATATTATTTTTTAATCACTCATTAATTAATTAATTTGAATAGAAAAATCTACTCTATAATATAAAAGTATGGAAGTATTTTACATATTTTCATTCCGCTTTTATCTTTCTTAATTAATTTTAAATATTATTTTTGTAAATCACGCATTAATTAATTAAGTTGAAAATCTACTCTAGACTATAAAAGCATGGATGTGTTTAACATATTTCCATTTCGCTTTCACCCTTCTTAATTTTTAATATTATTTTTTTAATCACGCATTAATTAAGTTGAAAAGGAAAAATATACTCTATAATATAAAAGCATGGAAGTGTTTTACATATTTCCATTTAGCTATTACCCTTCTCAATTTTTAATAATATTATTTTTTAATCACGAATTAACTAATTAAGTTGAAAAGGGAAAAAATATTAATCTATAATCCGCCGTTCCCTCTCACCGTTTTCCCAAAATAGAGAAGTAGCAAGCAATGGCAACTCTCCACCTCCTTTCCATCGCACCATGCAGCCCCATAGCATTAGATCTCCACTGTAGCATCACGTAGCCCCCGTCGCACCAGATCGCCACAACACCACATCGCAATCCCATCGCACTATAGGTTGCCTACTCGTCACCACATACGCAGACTAATCCCATAGTTCACACGTAGGCCTCTCTCTCTCCTGTGATGATTAATGTCTAATTGTTTACTCTTCCAATATATTATTATTAATGTTTGTTGATTTTAAAGATTGGTCAATAGTTGTTTGTATGTTTTGTGTTTGTTATTTATTATTGACAAATTTATGCTTCCCGCAAATTGATATAGGGATTTAGCATTGTTATTGAGGTTGTTCATTGTTATTTTTGGTTAGGAAACAATATTTTGAGTGTTATGTTTGCAGATTATGTTAGCATTTATATTATTTGATAGATAGTTTATTTCAATTATACAAGTATAAAATTGATTGTCAATTTAATATCCTGGGATATTCTGTAAATAGTAATTTGGATGAATTTATTGGAAGTTGTCCTGTCCACCTGTATTTGGTCGCCTCCATCACTACCTCCTCTCCCCCACCAATCGAAGTGCTATCAGGTACTTATTCAACATGAAAGACCCAATTTGACGATAGTTTTTTATTGTCAATTCTTTAAATTACAGTGTGAAAGAACTAAGTTTTTATTCTTTATACGACTTGAGAAGAAACTGGAAGAATGAAAACTAAGTTTTCTTTTTTCTTTTTTTTTATACAATTGAATTTTGATTGATTGTGCTTCACCTTTATCAACCATATATGAATGTTTTTCTTTTAGCACTTTTCCTTTAGGCTTCAGCTGGTGAAAAAATTACATGGCAATTTTCTATTTCAAATATTTATTTTATCTGAATGTATATTATTTTTTATAGGTTCGATGCATTTCCGTTCGTTTCATGGTCAAATGATATTCAATTTATTATAAGTTGGCTTTTGATTTTGAATGGGCATGTGAATATTGGGTTCATTCCATTTTTTGGAGAAATTTGTAACCCTCTGGTGATAAAACCGAAATAAAAAAAATATGATACATGCAATTCTTACAGAATAAGTTGAGTAAATAAAAAGAATTAAGTGTTAACTCCTTAAGAAAATGACTAAGTAATTAATCATTCATGTTCTGCATTACATTAAATATAGTTATTAGAGTATGTTTTATTATTTCCTTTTATGACATCTTGTGATTTTAAGGTCAAAAAATATGTGGTTTATGATTAAGCACTACGAAGATGAGAGAAGATGCTCTAAAATTGGAGTTTTAAAAAAGAAGCCCATAAAGCTTAGAAGAAGTTCACTCATTTTCTCAAAAAGGAAGAGAAAAGAAAGATGAACCGTGGGATTCCCAAAATTCTGTAGAAGACATGTGATGCCAAAGAGAAGACTATTATTCAAAAGCTATGTAAAAAACTTCTCGATAGAAATTTGTTATCTTTAAGACGTTATCACTATCATACCTTGCCGACGTAAGTTATTCTTCTTTTCTTTTTCTCATGAAATATAAAATCGTGCATCATTATTTTTTTTTATATTAAGATTGGGTAGTTCAATAGCGATATTTATATGTATTGGGTTGCTTTTGTTTTACATATCTTTTGGGACATTTTTCTCTTGTGGTTTATCTTATCACTGTTATGGACTCAAGTTTTTTAGTTCATTATGTAGGTTTTTGAAAGTTAGGCATTTTAATTTTCAGATACAATTCAGATGTGGGAAGAAATGATTAGTTGGAGAAAGGTGAATGGAAGAGACATCATACCGGGAGGTAATTCAAAGAGTTTAAACATAATCCACGAAATTTAACTTACTATCTATCATGAGCTTGCATTTATTATTTTTGCGTGGATATAATTTTAATGTTACGATACTTCAAATAATTATTTCTTCATATTTCTTATAAAGTTGTTCAATTTAACACTCAAAATCTCAGGAGTTTAAGTTAGAGGAGTTGGAAGAGGTTTTACAATATTATTCTTAGGAGTATGTACCCATGGTGTTGATAGGGAAGGCATGCATGTGAAGTAAGCTATTGAACACTATAATAATTAATTTGCATTTGATATAGCCAATGTTGTTAAATCGCGTTTTGGTACTATGTCATTACTTATATTTTTCTGTATTGTCTCGATCATGTGTCGTAAGATTTTTAAACACAATCATATGATGTTATAAAAAATATAAGTATCACTTGGAAATACACCATGAAGTAGACATAAGTTTCTTGTTTAAAGTGTTTAGTTTTGTAGAGATTATAGTACAATATGAGGTAATTTTTGTAGTTAGATTTGATCTAAGGAGATAGTGGTTTATTAATTAAAATTCCTAAAGATGAGCAGTAAGAGTTGAGTATCCCCGATATTGCCTATAAACTAAGTAAGAGTGAGGAATAACTTATCTCTAATTAGTGTAATTTTAGGATTTTTTTTGAAAAATTTTGGATACTCCTAGACCCAATTTAGGAAAAAAGGCAAAAACATTATATAATAATTATAATAAAAAAAATATAATATATAATATAATAGCTAAAAACTTCTCTTTCTGAGTGACTCTATTTTTAAAAATTAGAATACATTATGAGATCAATTTTATAGTTAGAGTTGACCGAAGGGGAACAGTGCTTTATAAATTAAAATTTCTGAAACATGGGCAATAAAGGTTGAGTATTCCTAAGGTTCACTATAAAATAAGTAAGAGTGGGAAATAACTTATTTCTAATTGGTGTAGTTTGAAGAAAAA
>MKEJ01080117.1:0-14725 GCA_001753735.1 Embelia ribes | reverse complement strand
GTCAATATTGTAAATTGATACTTAGTTATTTACTAACTTATTTTGTATTTGGTAAGTCGTAATTGTAGGCAACAGAATAGAAATCAAGATCTGCAATTTTAGTATAAAACTATAACTCTTGTTTTGAATGAATAATAATAAAAATAAATTCTTCCACTCCCTTGTTTCTCTTCATAAATAATTTCAAAATTATGGAATAGATTTCTAGAAAACTGAGAATTAAAAAAAAAAATTAAACAATGAAAAAAAGAAGCGTGAATGCTCTTATTGCATACACATCCCTTGCTCCCCCCTCCATCTGGAACTTTGTGCATGTAGCTGTTTCTCGTGCTTTGTCTTTTTCAAAGGCTACTCTTTTTTCCATGGACAAATTTCTCTCCAAACGGGTCATGTATTCCATCATACAAGGTGCCCTCTAATCTTCATTAAGTTTTATGACTGTACCTTTCGATAAATACTAAATTATTAAAAGATTTCTCCACAAGCTATTGTGCATTTTATCTCCTAGCTCATGCATTGATGCATACGAATAAATAGATTCCTTTTTATTCCAAACTAAAATGGAGGAGGAGGAGCTATATCTTGTTTTACACAAGGCTTAGCTTTAGCTATAAAGGATACAAATGATAAAAAGTGGTTAAAGCTAGAGGATTGCTAGTGCACATGCTCTTTGGTTTTTAATTAAAATTTCACTTTTCTCCCATCTCAAATAAGCAAGCAAGCACCACTTTATTCCAGCCACTGAAACTTATTGATGAGTAGAGAATATTTTGACCCTTATCCAAAGGTGAAATTGATTCTCTATTGGTGTTTTATTGGCCTCAATACACATGTAATAATAATAATAATAATAATAAATTAAAGGCTTTGGTACGTATTCCAGTAGTTTCTAGCTAAGAACTGCTAATGGAAAAAGCTTTGGGTTCTAGATATAAAACAAAGGTCAATTATATAGTATGAATGAGGAATGTTTTGAGAGTTATCCTAATCTGTCCACTAATCAATGGCATTATCCTCATCTACTACTCATTGCTCCATTTATTTAATGAGGTCGCTTGTAGGATCAGCAACACATACTAACCGACTGGGTGGACCATGTGGTCTCAAACATACTCAATACTACTTTTGATACCAAGGGCCACAACAATCATAACCATAACGGGCTTGCTTGGTTTTTTTTTTTAATTAAAGCAAAATTTGGTACCATTTGTTTGCACCATTAAAAATATATTTTTGTGTACTTAGAAGTGTCAAAATTATATTTTTTGAAATTACAACTTTTGTTACTTTTTTAGTTTAAGTAAATTTTTATCTAATTTTATATTACCATCAATTAGTTATCACCACTCCCAATGCAAAAAGGTATACCAAACATGCCTACCATAATTATAACTATTATTATTTAAAAGTATATCTTTTCATCTCTACACCAATGACATACTTCGGAAGTTATAAAATCCAACCAAACAAGCCCAATCCACCCAAACAAGCCCAATCTATATACTTTTCAATCCACTTCCTAGCACAAACACAGAGCAAATAACAAAAGGTAGAAGAAAAGTGGAGAAACAAAAGCTTATGATTGTGTTTGTATGGCTGATATGAGAGGATAGGGAGGAGGAGGTAGATGGAGTGATTCATTTATTTCCACTTGATCATTATTAATCCATATCAATCCACCCTGTATGTATATTCCTTTTGTAGCTAAATCCATTCCATACAACACCACATATTATCACCATGCGGCTTATATATGCATTAGCTGCAATATCTTTCATAATTAATATAAAATTAAGAATTTTCAGCTTTTTATCTTCTTATAACTTGTGGGCTCGACATTAATGTCAGAAACTTTGTGCTTGTGCCTATCCATATATAATTTATTCACAGTTAGAGACATATATTTGTCTATCTGGCGTTCCCAACAAATTCATCACCAGCTCATTGTTTACCAACACGAGCTTAATTCGCAAGTTCAATTGAAGCCAAACCGGATTCCTCGATAGAGTTTATTGAGATGCCAGTAAAACGGTTTGGCAGGGCTTGTCATGAACAACGCATTTAACCTAAAGCAGACTCTTTAATCATATCAAACATGGGTTTGTCTGTACAGACTAGGATTGCACTACCATAGCTTGGGTTGTAAGGTTTTTTAGCTTTAGCCTAAGACATTCTTTAACCACCGAACCCACATCTAGTTGGTTCCACTTTACATGCATATTGAACTAATCTTAAGGGCATTCATGCCAATATCTATCATTTAATTTTTACATCTTACCTTCTACAAATACCAGTCTTTATAAAAAATTTGTTCAAAGTTGTTGGAATAATTATAATAAAATATAAAATATTATTTTCCATAATCTTAACCAATATTTTAAATATTTGTTGAGAAATTTTTATTTTTTTAATAAAAAAAATTATGAACAATAGATTTTATCTGTCAAAAAATCTATTGTAGCATTTATGCAATACTTTATAGAAATACACAAAAATAAATGGAGCGGTGTAAGGTACTTTTCTCATCTGATTTCTCTAATCAAATAAATCTCCTCTTTACATGCTATAATACAAATGCTCTTATGTTATTATTAATTGGTGTCACATTGCTATTTCAAGTATGTGATAATCTTTTGAGGGTGCCAATTTATGTCTAGTGGTGTTAAAAGTTGAAAAATTTAGTGTGTCTTTTTTAGTTTCCTCTGTTTTTAATTTAGTTATTCATCGGGTGTTTATATTCCATTACACTGTTGAATCTCGGGCAAGTATTAGGTAACAATTAACTGAAGTATAGGGTTACACATTTGTGATTTTATCGTATTACAATGAATGTTTCGTAATTCAAGTATTGGTGTGTAAAATATTATTCAGTCCGTTCATAAATAATCATAATAATAATAATAATAATAGTAGGCTCAATTTGAAAGACACATATATAATTTTAGGATAAAAAGCATAAGCTTTTAATATTTGAGTGAAATACAATGACCAGATATGCCCCGTATAAAATCTTTTCTTATTCTAATCAGGAACGATAACAGTGATAATTTATTTATATTTACAATGATTGTACATTACAAACCAGAAAAGTGAAAATTTTTTTTAGATATCCAAAATACAAAAAAATTTGGCGACGAATGAGTACTACATTCAAGTTTATGCTAGCACTACTATCAAATATGTTGGGCAACAGCCCCCCTAAATAGAATTAAATATATAGCATAAAGTTTTTTATTGGTAAATTTAATGTAAATTTTTAGTATATTTTTTTTTTCCACTTAATTTCAATGCCTTATAATTTTTATAATTATATACCTTGAATTCGCATCTAGTTTGAGCATCATCAATCGGATAAGAAAATAATCAGTACGAGGTTTGTAATTACGGAACCAAAATTCTGATGTAGTACCTAAAATATTAATTATTATTATTTATTTTTTTCATCAAACTTTTTACTATAAAATATATAAAGGAATACCGCCGTGCACAATAAAGTGAAAAGTAGTGTTTTTGTTATTAGTGAATAATTAAATTTCATCTGCAAACTGCTTTTGTGGTGTTGGTTGGGAATTGCTTGATTTATTAGTGACTTCCATTATTAATTCTCATTCCTCGTCACTAAAAGGTATAAATTTCCATATTATTGCACACTATGACTTTTGCCACGAGCACAAAAATAAAAAAATGGTGCTACAAATTTTGTGTCATACCTACCAAAAATTTAGTAGGTTGACTGAAATAACAAAATTCATTCAGCTTACTTCAATGCATTTTTTTTTTTAAATATGTGATTTCCGTCGGCTTGCGCTGTCCGATTAGGGGATAGTTTGATTCAATATGCTGTACTTGGGGCCACATCCCCTAGTTGAACGGCACAAGGCCGGCCCCTCGAGATTAGTTCAATGCAATTTTACACTTTTAGTTGGACACAGCCGTTGATGGCATACTTTTTCGACGAAAAATATATTTAGCCAAATGAAACGAATTAGTATATATAGTTAAGAGTTTTGCCTTTTAATGGTTAAAACAGTATACGAAAGGGATAAATGATCTTCCTTATTATCTCAAAGTTACTAATACTAGTTGCTATTGTATTTTTAGTACGCTGGTACTAGCTTGTTCTTTGTATAATTTATAAATTATAGTTTGTCACTTTATTTGCTTAAAAAATTGAATAATATTTAGTTACTTAGCTTTTGGATTGAATTTCTTTATTGCATTGATTTAAATAAATTAAAAAATTTTAAATAAATGCATCAGTTTTAACAAACAAATGTGAATTATTGCTTTAAAAGAGAAAAAAAAAAAGTGTTGCCATGTGAACGCAAGTAGGACAAAAATAAATTCTACTCTCTGTTCAAGAATTTATATTTATTTAATTATTTTTTATTGAAAAAGTACAAAATTCATATACTCATTAATGTCAACGATGGCGAACATTGAAACAGTATATTCTACCTACTAAATTTATTTTCTCATTAATGTCAAGCATATTTGGTCTGTAGGAGACCAATATAATTTGGTCAACTATAAAAAACATCACCAAGATATTGTATTCTTTTCTCAATTTAGTTACATAATTTTAATTTTATCGGTTTCATCTTCTGCTTTTCTTTAGTAAATAATAAAAAAGGACATTTTGTTATATTTTGGACCACTTTTCTAGAATACACTATATTAGGACAAAATTTATTTGACAGAATTGATACTACAACGGAGTTTAATTATTTAAAAAGTACCAGTTATAAAATCTACTTTCATACATTCCATTAATTTGATTTTTATCAATGAAAAATATTATAACTTTTTAAAAACTTTTAGATATCCGACTAACAAAATTTTGCAGGCAATTAAAATATTTTAAAATTTTACTGTGCGAGAAATGTAATAATTTACTAGATAACATTTCTATCAATCGTAAAATGATGAAAAAAAAAAAGAAGAATAAATTATTTCAAATGCTTAAATTTTGAGTTTCATAATTCCTCCTCAATTAAATCATTAACATATAGCATAACATCAATTCAATGAAATAAATTTAATCTCATTGTACCCTTGAAAGGCAAGGACAAAATGGCTCACAATGTGACAGAATGATATTTTTTTTTATTACTTGTAGAAACTTAATTGGTTAGAAAATGATATAAATTGACATTTTAGGACAAAATCGATTAAAAAAAAAGAAAGAGTCAAACGTTTAGGTAATTTTGATCATCTTTTCCCAACTATATTAAGAGTATATCCACACCAAACCCCAAGGGTCGGCCTACTGATCGAATGACCGATATTTATAACTTCAGACATGAAGTGAAAAGTTTGATTTATATGTGCTACACTTAGGATCACACTCCGTATCTTGCTAGGCTGAACTCTGATCCGTGTTAAGAATTATCGTATATATAAGACACTAGATCATGTAGACTAGTCAGACATCAAATTACGGATTTAAAAAATATATATATGGACACCAACGAAACAGCACGGGCGGGAACAGTGCCGTTGGTGGACCCCACCGGCAAAAAGAGAACAGGAAGGGTGGCAGCTGTATGCCACGTGTCAGTACAGGAAAAAAAGGGTTTGGAGGTGGCGTCTCCTAGTATCCATCCAATCACACCACACCACCACTGCTTTTCAGTTCAAGATTTTTTAACACCGTTCAGAATGTTGCCCTCGTGAGACACAATTTTCTGCTATAGAAATAAAATCTAATCAATATATAATTATAAAAATATCTTCAAAATTTTTATTTTTAAACTCTATATATATGGCACAAAAATTATTTATTCCCCTCGCACTATTTTTTTTTTTTTTTTTTTGGAGTTTGTAGTTGCTTTCTTAACCTAACCAGGCATGCCTATCATATAATTCATTTGTAATTTTCTAAATTATAATCCATTTAGTTTTAACTCACAATTAGAGATCCCCAAACTTGATAATAGAATAGGATGAACAGTATGTCACCTCTTTTGTGGATTCGATAGTATTGGATGCATTGGTGGTGATTGAGTTTCCTAAATTTTGATATCTAAAATTTGGATAGGGGCTTATTTAGGAACTCGGCGTGAGCGTTCATAAATGTTAACGTCTATGTTATCGACCATATATGTTAACATCTCTAATAGTAACTGTAAACCTTCAGTGTATTTTCAGACAATCAGCAAATTTAAATCGTCGGCGAACTTCATTGCTATTTAGAAAAAATCTTACGGCGTGTAAAGTATCATTCGGCCAAGTGGAAGTTGAAAACAACACAGATGACGAGGCTTGTGAGCTCGTTAGTGGCATGGAGCTTTCGATTGGGGAAGGAGATGATACCATTCGGGCATATCTCTTGAAGGCCGTGAAGAACAACAATGGTACTGGCATCTTGCTCTTGTCCGATATCTTTGGGTTTGAGGACTCTGCCACTAGAGATTTCGCATATCGTGTTGCTTGCAATGGTTACAAGTATGTCTCTTGGTTTAAGAATTATAACCTTATTCATATATTTTTTTTTCTGTCATGTATGGAAAGAATTAGTAACCTTATTTAGTGCTTTATCTTAAATTGTTTTTTAGTGTTGTAGTAACAGACTCATATCGTCGATATCTGTAAGTATAGATGATCTGGGCATATAAGATGAAATATTTAGAACTTATTTGTTGCTTCCGTAATTTTTCCATATGAGTTGGCACAAATTTCTATCGTAATTCTGATGACTGGGAAAGACTAAGGTTAAATATGCCAATATGGTCATGGTTTTGAAAAACCATTTGGAAGCTAAATCATTTTGGGTAGCCCTGGAACTCTCACTCCAGTCTTGTTTCATCTTTGGGATTGCTGTTGTTCTTTTAAGTGATCTTAGTGCCATTTTTTGATATTCTTGTGTAGTGTTCTGGTACCAGATTTGTTTCGAGGGGACCCGTGGGCGAAAAACCGACCAAAAGCCCTATTCGAAGCATGGCTTGCCAAACACACCCTTGAAACGGTAGCATACGATATCAAAATGTGTACAAAATGGATGATGGACGAGTTTTTAGCTGCAGGAATGTCCTCGAAGAAGCTCGGCATAATAGGGTTCTGCTTTGGAGGTGGGAGAGTGATCGAAGTGCTTGCTCAGGACCAAGACAGCTGTTTCGGGATCGGAGTTTCTTTCTATGGTACAAGAATAGATGCATCTGTTGCTGAAAAAGTGAAAGCGCCCGTGCTATTTATCGTGGGTGATGAGGACCGATATTGTTCTGTTAAAACAATAGAAGATATCGAAAAGAGAATAAGTGAGAAATGCAAAGTAATGATTTTCAAAGGGAGAGGACATGGGTTCGTGCATAGGCCGGGGTCTCCGGAAGAAGATGAAGATGCAGAGCAGGCATTTATAGCGATGAGAAATTGGCTACAAGATGGATTGGTGGCAGGGACATGACATGGCTGCGTGTTCCTATTTGGTTTGTGCTATATATCACATGTATGTAATGTAAAGTTAAATTTTATTTGTGAGCTGTATTAAAGCCATTTGAAGTTGAAAATCAGGAATGTTGTGTGAAGGTTGCATTGTTTTTGTAGTGAAATTTGCAAATTTCAACTGTGAAGAAACTTTGGATGTTTTCTATTATGTTCCTGTAACCTGTTTCTATTATGCAGGAAAGACATCAGGCAGCTCAGTTTCTGAAGAAATTTTCAGAGGATTATCTTGAAATCACACAAGTTATAGAAACCAACAGAAATATTTCGCAGAATTAAGGCGCGTTCGGTTTTGGGTACAGAAATTGGAACAACATGAATGTCAACAATTCACAATCGACTCCAAAACCAGTGAAAACAAGAAATATAATGGTCTCATAAAACTGTAAATGATGACAATAGAACCAAGTAAACATTTGTATTTTTAAACGTGGTTGGTTATTCAATTAATTCCCTCCTTTACGATGGAGATTTTGGCTTTGGGAGTGAAAATAAAAACAAATATTGCTATTTTTCACACAGATTATGCGGTAGAATTTCAAAACCCTGCCACTTCAAATATTACTTTGGAGCTCATTTGGTTATTAACATTGTGGAAGATAATTTAGCTTAGTAGGAGGGACATCACCACTTGCACATGTTAGTGTTAAACGAATAGGGGAAACTGCAAATCTATGATTTGCCAACATTGCACGGCACAAATTTTTTACTCTATCGGTAAAATCTAGACGACAAACTTTTTGGGCAGCTTGCTTTATGAGGCAGCCACCCCCAGGTCCCATGGACGGCACCTTCATACGCTCAAGTCCCATGATCAGCAGTCGCTAAAAATTTACATTTCATGTTCATTTCTGTCACATTTGAAAATAATCTGGGTTACTCTCTTATTTGCAAATTATGTCGTACCAAGTCACATAGCCAAAACAGCAGTAGGATTCATATAATGCTTTCAAGTACAAAGGTTATATAACTAGCCAAAGGAAACATTTTTGCAATTCATGGGTGAGAGCCAAAAACAACAATCTCAAACTTGTTATCAGACCCGTGCAACTCGCAAGTACTTGGATGCCTTACGCCTTATTCATGTGACTCCTGCACATCCTGAAACAAACATAAAATCTTCAAGTTTGATGAACAGTAATGCACTTTACGTTATCTTTTCTGCTAAACACAAACTTTAAATTTGAAGAACTGATGTGCTTCATATGATTTGGTCAATAAAGTTAAGAATTAAAAGAATCAGTACATTACTCAATGAATTTCAAGATTGTGGGGACTAGATCATAGTCCTTATGGTGCCTTAAAGGTGGGTTGAATAGCCTGAAAGTGGGGAGAACGGAAGAATGTGGCAATTCGTGATAAAAATTGTGGTGGACTAGATTAGAGTTCTCTCCCTTGGATTTAAGGCGGGGATTGGTGACGGAAAATGACAAAGATTTTTTAATGACTTTTTATTATAACTTAAATTTTGTAAGTCAAGTGCAGCGATAAGTTTCTGACAAGTTCATTTCTCTAGAACTACCAACAGATAAATCTGAATTCTTCATTACTTTTTTTTTGGAAATTCGAATTCTTCATTACTAGTTACCACACATCTGTCCAATATTAATTCACACAATAAATTGATGTACAAGAGATGCTAATATGACATTTTAGTCAGACATTTGTCAAATTGGAAAAGAACTTCCAACAAAAGAGTCTTCTCGACCAGTGGCTAAACAGTGTAGATCTCTACCCACAGTCCCAAGTAAACCACATCATGTAACCATGGAGGATAATAATCACTTACAAATAGTTTCCGATGATTCGTCCTTTTAATGACAAAACTGTATTCCAAGGATTCAAAAAAAGGATTAATCCCTTCGTAAGCTTACTAAGGGCCTATAAACTTCCTCAGTTGACTTAAACGAGGAAAATCCAAGACAGGTCAACTATCAGTTAACTTCTAGTAAGAAAATACCTAGCATGAACTCAAGAAAAATAAGCTGGCTGTAAAATAAATACATGAGTCTCTCAGATTGCGAGGTCGAACAAAAGATTGTTTCCAGGTTTTGGACCAGGTTGCGATAGATCAACCTTTACTGCTACTCCCAGGCTCAAATTCAATGACAAAATGGTCATAGACAAACATAATGGGCCTATAGAAACACCACAATTTGATATAGAAGAGAGCTTCTTGTGAATGCAAATTAAAAACAAGCTAGACAATAAGGTAACAAACATGGTTTCAGTATCTTGCAAAAGTAGATTAGGTAATAACACCAAAGAGAATTGGTTAAAGAATGAGACATACCTGAGGAGAGGGAACATTTGCAAACTTAGGAATAGCTGGCTTCGCAGACAACTCATTAAACTTGAAAGAGCACTCTGTGTATGCAGATCCTAAGCCGATTCCAGCACCAAAAGACACTGCTGCCCACCGTGTCACAGGACTCCCTAATATGATAGATCATATAAAGTACATCAAGATAAATTTTGTGCAAGTGATATCCTTCATTTGAGGGGAAAAAAAAATGTTTCCCTGCATATACAGCAGCTATAAAACTGCCAAAATGAGAGTGACCTTTTTAACTAACATTTTTTTTCCTCTTTTATTATTATTATTATTATTATTATTATTATTTTTTTTTACGGTGCACTGTCAAGAAGCAAAAGACCCAACTAATAACAGAATACTACAAAATCAGAATATGTTCAGACCTGAATACGACGCCAATACAAAAAAAATGATAAAAAAAAACTTCCAAAAGGCTGAAAATCATTTCTCAAATCTCCCTCAAGGCCCCAATAGAAACCAAGGTCACTGCATGACGAAATACTTGCATGTAATAAGTAGTAGTTTCTTCTATTTCCCTTATAATTCCACAGGCTAACTCTGGAATCTCTACAATGAAAAAGAAAACCCACCGTGTCGCGAATACAATGTATAGATCTCATACTCGTTGGATTTACAATTTATTCACATCAGAAATCCATACATTGTAATCAAATAAAAGCTCTTTCATCATTGTCCTTTGTGCCATTGTTGCCCTGATCAAGCCTTACCACCTCCTTGCGATAATTAAAATCAATATAGCTTCATCTCATAGATAGAACGATGTTTAAGGCCATATAGGCTTATAGACAGATATGTATACTGTTAGAAATTGTCCTGCATACACTCTGATCTAGCGTGTGGTTAATAATGTGCTCCTCTTCTTCCCCTAATATGTCCTTTTGTGGGAAATGTAAGGGCTTTAACAAATACAAATGCAACACATATTGACTCATGATTTGCTAGTAAAAGTAACTAGCTAGCTAGCATCCAACACAGAAAACCACATAAAAGAGGTGCTTGAAACTTTAGTACCTATGCAATTTCTCATAACACAGAGACCTGGAAGCTGTTCATGGACCACTCAGGCTATATTATAATGCATGTGATGTAAGTCTCTAACCATTCTGTATATATTAATAAAATGGAGTATGTCATTCTGTATATATAGACCCATACTCCACCAGCATAGCCTTAAAAAACCTCAGAATGATACGATTTCTGTGATATGTTCCAGGCTCATACAATCATCGACAATTCTAATCGCATCAAAGTTAGTTAACTGTTTGTGATTCCAAAATCACATTAACGAACCATAGTTGCTACAAAACTTTTTTGCTGACTAATCCTACTTGAGGGACATTCCCATTTCAATTCTGACTACCTGGGTACTCTCAGAGAGTGCATACTATAAAAAACCATAACAACAAATCATCAAATAGGTATTGTGCACCGACAACAAACCTCATCTTGTAACTCTTATTCCGAGTTTAAACCCTCAAACAGATTCAATCTCTACTTTTCTATCCTAGTTTAGTACAGCAAAACTTTGAGCAACAATATAAACAACCATTTTCCATAAAAAAATCCCAGTTTCAATTTATCATTCTAGGAACAGGAATGCAAAAGAAACAAAAACAAACAAAAGAAAACACAACCCACAGAAACAAATCATCAAACAAGTTCTCCGCACCATTAAAACCAAACACAAGCCACGGAAAATCAAATCTATCAATAACCCGCGTCTTATTTTCCAATTTAAACCAATATTAATAATAAACACAATGAGAGACAATTCAAGAAAAAAAACAAAACGCAAATACAACCCACAGAAACAAATCATCAAAAAGGTTCTGTGCATCATAAAAAACCCAGAAATCAAAAACACTAGTCACAGAAAAACAAATCTATGGACAACCCAAGTGTTATTTTCAAATTTGAACCAAGATTAAAATAGATAGAGATGGGAGAATCGAAGCTTACTGAAGAGGAGGAGACCAGCGAAGGCACCGGCTAAGGAAGAGTAGACGAAGCGGCGAGCACCCAAATCTATACACGCGTCCCACTTAGCATCTAGATCGAATTTTGGCGCTGTTTTGATTTCCTCCTCCGGCCGCTGCTTGTTTTCTTCACTCATTGTTTCCGTTTTCTGTTTTCGTTTTTCTTGCCCAGACCCGAGGGTTTTCTCTCTCTCTCTCTCTCTCTCTCTCTCGTTCTGACTTGAAAAGTGTTTGGGCTGTACTCTGGGCTCGGGTTGGGTTTGTGGTTAATTGTTATAAGCCCAATTATTGGGTGTTTTCTTATTGGAAAATGATTAATGTTCTGATAATAATGTAACTGAAATCAAAATTATTCTTATATGATAATATATTTTGCGTTTATCATGCTTCATACAAAAAATATAGGAATTTTTTAATAACCTATAAAATATGCCCAAAACTTTATCAGCTTATGTGAATAATGGCATATTCATATTTTAAATTACAACATTTGCCATGTATTGAAGTTCATTTCCATAAAATAGAACGGGTAATGATTTTAATAGATTTTACGAGTACATTATCACTATTCAAATGCGTATTACAAAAGTCAGTCGTATTAGAGTCTGTGTAGACAATCAAACTTATATTATTACTCTTTCTTATTTTCTTCATTCGCTGGTTTTCTTTTTGTTTTTTTATGAATAATAGATAACAATTATTTAGTGTATATCGTATCTAGTTACGGTTGCTTTGGTGCATACAGTGTACTCTTTCAAAACATATTCTTCGCATACCAAAGAGAGCAAGTCAAGTAGCAAAGTCGGGATTACACTTGACATTAGCCCAACCCAATCAATTAATTAATATTTAAAAGAGAAAAACTGTACCATCTCAAAATTTTGTAAATAATTTTTGTTTAAATAAATGATATTGTTATATAAGTTGTAATAATATTATTTATTGCATGTCGTGGCATGTCGATTGATTTGACTTGTAGTATATTTTAAATATATATTTTGTTATATAACATATATGCATTACACTTATTTTATGCACATATATAGATACTAACAAAAAATACAACTAAATTTATTACACTATTTTTGTGGTGCTATTTTTGTTTTTTGGTGAGTTGACTTGGTCAAGATGATCAAGTCATCACTTAGCAACACTTTACCCTTTATTTATGCTATCTCGGCTAGCCTTTGCGCTTAATTAGCATTCACTTTATTATCTCATTTGTATAGAGAAATGTGTGGGTTTCCTTGGGTTTTCGGGTTGATTGTTCTAGTTTTGGTTATGCCCTAAGTTTCAAACTTACATATTCAGAATCCTTATTGCGATGGCTATCTATTGGCGTAAGTTTTATCTTCTCATTTGTTCGTTTACGATTTCTCAATTTTCGTATTGGGTTGACTCGACAAAATAAAGTTTTCAAAACTCTTTCTTATGTATTATAGACTAATATTGTGTATAGGCGCATACTGATACAAAATGCGTTGCTAGATCATCTCGCAGGGTTAAGTGAGGTGCATTTGGGGATTTTTGAAATAGCTTCTCAGTAACTTCTAGAAGGTGTTTGAGATACGAGTAGATTACAAAATAGCAATATAAGCTTAATTCTTTGTGCGTGCCTCGACAGGTGTATAGTGTTTGGCTTACGTGTTTAGTTTCGTGTTTGAAATGCTTATTTCTTTCATTATTCCTTTAATTGCAATGTATAAAAAGCATGTTTTGGCGGATTATATAATTTTTATTGATGTGAAGCATACAAGCATGATCATAGGCGAGGCATATTTGAAATGGCATTGATAAGTGGGGTTTTTAATAAATTCTATTGTTGTGGAGAAATTTAAAAGCGAATATTTGAAAGTGATGTTTAAATGCGATGACAATATTTTAAATGCGGAGCATTTAAGCGATGTTGTTTTAAAATTTGATTTTCGAGAATTAAATCATTTGTTGCATCATTTCGGGATTGGGTCTTTTCCCTTTCTTTTTGGAACTAAGTGTCGACTTTTTTATGCCGAGTAATTAAAGAGAAGCCCTGACGCCTTAATGTGAGAGCCGCAGGGAGCATCTTGACAGCTTAGTATTTTAGTAACACACACGAGTCGAGTCTCTGATTGACATTGCATCAAGAATGCGTCGGGTTGTAGGAAAGGGGTATGCAGAGTTTAGCCCCAACTTTTATAAAATTTGATGAGATATTAGTCCCACTTTTATCTTGAATTGTGTTGGGTTATCGTGGCGTGGTGTAGTGTGGAGTTGTGAAGTATCGAGTTAGCATTGCATAGCATATGCATTGCATTCATACCTATATAGCGGTTGATTACATAGACTTTTATTGCACCGCATAACATCACGTTTATTGTGTTATTTAGTAATCTAACTCATATACATATATTTTCTTATACTATTTGTGATGTAGGTGCAGAGGCGAGTTAGAGTTATCCTTAAGATGCTTGGAAGTGCTTTATGTATATATTTTTGTTGTTCTATTTTGTGATGTAGCCTTATTCGAACATATTATATTTTATTCAAGGCATTAGTGAAGTTGTCTAGTATTATTTTGGGGCTTAGACAAGCATTGCAAATATTATTTATTTTAAACAAGCATATAGTTGGCTTTGACTTAAAGTTGTATATGTAAACTTGGGAGTTTACTTTATAGTTGATGATGTGTATACGAATATATGTTGATTGATAGGATATATATGTCGATTGATTTTCTGGAACAAAATTCAAAATGAATTTACTTGTCTTTGTGTAGGAAGTATTTTCTTTATTCGAAGTTTGTAGTTTTAATATGGTGCGAGTTGGGATATGACGTAGTATCTCCTTCTTTTTCTTTTCTTCTTCTTTTTTTATTCTATTTTCTATTTTTATTTCTTTTTCTCACGTCCCCGTATTATAGGAATGTGGGGCGTAAAAACGCTTTTATTGTTGAAAATTAAACTTGGAGTTGAGTTAAAAGATAAAATTTGTA
>MKEJ01080108.1:0-10710 GCA_001753735.1 Embelia ribes | reverse complement strand
GTCTCCTCTCTCTCTCTCTCTCTATATATATATATATATATACATATATACATATATATATATATACTCACTTTCTGTACTCTCTAAGAATTGTGTTGAACTTCAGTAGGCTTATAACTGGCTGCTCATATTAACTATATATATTGGAAAGATGCCAGTTTCAATGAATTAATGCTAATATGAAAAAATTAAAATAAATACTATATATCATGTGTATCAAGATATGGACAAAAAGTAATGTTATTCCATTATGAGCGCAGATTTATACATATGATACAGATTTTATACATATGATTGTTGGATTATTCGGCAGTGTCGCGTTTTTCTTTTTTACTTTTTTAAATATCACTTTCTAGAAAGTCATTTATTTTAAAGATTAAAATTTGACCATATTAAGACTTTCTAGATAAATTTTTATTCAATTAATCTATTAATATATAAATATTAAAAAAATATTTTCCAAATATATTGGTGTGTTTTTATATTTTGGAGGAAATTATTACTTTTTAATTAAAAATATATAAATAGTAATTGTTTTTTATTCGAGAAAACCATTGTTGCAATTTGTAGAATAAAAGTACTGAATAAAATTTATTAAAGAAAAATTTTTCTAGAATAAAAATACTAAATTTGTCACATTTATATTTAATCTTTCCACCTGAGAGATTTTTCGCTGGTGTGAATGCTCACAGTATTGAACTCTTCTAAGTTTCTTGATTAGGTGTAAATGCTCTTAGAGTGTTGAATAATAAGGGGGGGATAGGCAATCCTGCAAGATTTTATATAAATTTTTCCTAATGAAATTTTATTGGGCATTCATTCTTTTCTCAGTCATACACTTAAAAAATAAATGGTTCAAATCTACTTATTCCAAGGTAGATTTACCCTTTTCAGATGTTAATTAGCTAATTTAAATAATTGCATCAATTTAGATATATTCCTTTTGTAAAAAAATAATTGTCCCATTTATATTTGCAGAGAGTTTGACGTAAAGCTGAAAAATAACTTTTCAAATTTTGAGCTGAATAAAAATTGTAAAATCTAACCCAACTAAATTTTATGTTACTCTCTTTTTAATATTTATAAACTAAATAATATCAATAGTTCTTTCTTTTGCAATGATTGATGATATAAAAAGTGAAAATGAGTAACAATTTTTGTACATTTAAAAATATGAAATGAGACTATATAACAGAGGGATTTTAGGTGGAAAAAAATTATATCCATCATTTTCAGCCATATTGGATCTGCTAAAAAAATATTTAACAAAAATGTCTTGGTAGACAATACCCTCCTTTCTCCTCTTTCTACAATGGCCGAAACCCTCTAAAACCCTTACTCTACAAATATCTTAGTATGGCGGCCGTTGGCTGGGCCGGTGAAGAGCGGGAGAGAGTTGTTCAGGAGGAAGACGTGGCGGGGATTAGGTTTCTCATAGACGCGGCAATTGATAGAGCATGAATTTTTATTACACAGAAATATTGGCAACAAATCAAATATAATTTTTGGGTTGAATCTCCAAACAATGGTTTGGATTTAACCCTTGGGATTTATCTCAGCCTACGCAAAACACCCACTTCATTGGAAACTTCACGATTCATGAGCTCTCTGACACACAATATTAGCCCAATATACAATAGATATAAAATGTATATATGATAAATGTGTATGGAAATAATCTGGTTGCCAGTGCAATTACCATGGGTATTTGTAAGGGAATTAAGTATTGAAAAATAAGCCAAGAAATACGTTGGGAAGACTTTTTTTTGCCTTTATTTTTCATTTAATCCTTGTTATTTTTGCTTTATTGCAATTTATCTCACTTGATTATGAGTTGTACATAAATATAATAGTCATATATATATATATGACATACCAGTATGGTCGATATATGCAATTTTATTTCTGTTTTCAAGAATATGATTTTAGGGTACGGAGGTTGCAATATAGCCATGCGTGTATATAATTTATATAAATAAAATTGGAACTTTCAATACTACCAATATTATTTTTAGGAGAGGCTAAATATAGAACAAATATGAAATTTATGTCATGTAAATAATAAGCCAAACTTGTATATTTTATTAGCCAATTATTGCCGATATGTACTTTTTCCCCCTAATTGATAAGAATTGTAAGATTTTTAGGGCCTCCCGCCACTTATTCTATAGGTGGCTATATACTAAGTTTTAGAAATTAAATTTTAGGAAATGCTATCCATCATTGGCGGACTGAGGGGAGAAAGGGACTACGGACTTTGACCTCTGAAATTTTTATAAATGCTATGTATAAAATTTGAAATTTTGCATAAAAACACAATACGCTCCTCCCCTTTTGAAAGAAAATATAACTCCTACATACAATTAAAGAACTATGTGTACACTTGGAATCTTGAGTCTGCCACTGTTACTAATATCTCGAATGACATTCCATAACCTAATCTATCAATTCACTAAATCGAGAATTGGTATTTCAGGGTACACAACTTGTTTAGTGCACAAAACTGTAGTTATTATCCCTCATAGATATATGATGTGCGTGTTTGCTTATAACAAAATTTTCCTACAAATTTTGAACTAAACTCTCAACATTTCCATTCAGTGGATAAATAACTAACTACAGTGGGAGTCACTTATCAATTTATTATTTAAAGTTTAACAATCCACGAGTTTTGCTTTAGCAGATTGTGTGTCTGAAGTTATTTCTTGTAAATTGTATGTGTTAGTAGAGGAGGAGCTCAAGAATGCAAAAAGCTCCTATTTCAATCTACCTTCACTTGATCTTTCGGTTGCATTCCCCCAAGCAACTCCAGCTTCGACCTTTCCTCCTTGCAGTATGTTTTTTCATTTATATATAAAAGACTTCTTTTAGAAAATTTCATTCTGTTTTTAATTTCTTCTGTAAGTTTATATCCGTGTAGCTTCAGACTATTATCAGTTTGATGACTTGCTAAGTCCGGAGGAGAAAACCCTCAGGCTTAAAGTAAGAGAGTTCATGGAAACGGAAATAGCTCCGATTATGACAAAGGTTATGTTTCTCCTAATCCTCAACCCAATTTTTATGGTAGTTAAGTTGTTTCAAAATACCAGAGAATAATCGAACAAATAAAATATCAAAATACCCAACAATAGAAGTAGTGTTTTACAACATGGTGAACAGAATAAGTTGTTTTACGACATGGTGAACAGAAGAAGTTGCTAAACGGCACATGAAGTTGTCTTACGATAAATATTAAGTTAGTTGTTTTACGACATGGTGAACAGAATAAGTGGTGGCAAAATCGTGATAAAAAATTGGAATGCAAATATGTATTTTTCCAGTTCTGGGAGAAAGCCGAATTTCCATTACATGTTCTTCCGAAGATTGCTACTTTGGATATTGTTGGCACCACAGTGAAGGTACTTCATTCACTATACTCTATAGGTAATATTTTTCCATGCATCTGGCTATATATGCATTTGTTATTAATTGATGGTTGAACGATTTTTCATTTGGTCTTCCTAATCTTGCTTGTGCAGTAATTTAGTCCCTAGAATTTTTAAAACCTATTAAATTCCATCAGTAATATACACTGCCACCATCCCGATTGACTTAAAAATAAATAAAGAGAGTTGATGCGAGTTGTTTTATTTAGTGGCTCATTAAGAGTCAATCGGAATGTATTCATGCTTAAGTGCAGTAATTTTAGAATTAGTGAGGATGATGACTGTTTTAAAAACTAATTGTAAATTGTTTTCACAATTTATAATTGCTTAATTGATGCTACGTGAATTGAATGGAAACTTGGTTTTCGCTATGTGAGTGAATATGGGGCCAATTAAATAGTATCTGATGCTATTTGCATAGGCGTTGTTACGGAGCATTGTGTTGGTCGTGATGTTCGAATCAGAACAGTTTAAGTAACACACTTCCGGCAATATGTATGTCCATTATAAGCACTGGTCACGGATTGTTCCAATTGTATTGTAGAAAAAACTCATGTTTGCCTCTATTTTGTGTATATATAAACATATATCTATTGCACAGGGTTATGGCAGTCCTGGTCTCTCAGTAAACGGAAGGTCCATCGTCGCTGCAGAAATGGCCAGAGTTGATGCGAGTTTAGCTTTGTTCATAATGATCCATTCTGGTGCAATGCTTACCATTGGTAACAAAATGTTTGTTATTTAAATTGGTTTGGATACATTTTGCCCTGCACATGACTACAAGTCCAATTTTAGCCCCCACAATTTTTGTAGTAAAGGGGGCAATATATATGTATGGATAGTCCAGTACACAAAACTCGTGCATTGCGGGGTCTGGAAGGGCCTAATGTACGTAATTTTACCCCTGTTTCCAGATACATTTCCAACGGGACGAATCCATGATCCGTCTAAAATTTATATTAATGGTTCCGACGGTATTTAGCCTGTGTCTATTTGATTCCCATAATATTAGTTCACAAACAAGGTGTCCTGTAGAAAAAAAAAAAAGTTGGTTCTTAATGTAAGCCACCATCATCCTTATTGATGGTAAAGCCTGTCAACACAATTGGAAATTAAGGTTGGTACTAGTCTATAACTAAATCTATTCTTATGGTGTAATTTAACGTGATATTTTTTCAAGCCAATGTAGATGATGACTGCACACAATGGGGACCAGTTCCATATTCTCTTATGACATTAATTGTCGGAAATGAATCTAGGAGAGTCAAATAGAAAATAACTGCACACGACAAAGACCATTAGTGTAGTTTCCTTTTTTTTTAATTCCCCAAAATGGCATCAATATCGGTATGATGATTAACAATGAGGTTTGTTTTTCCTTGCTAACAGATGCAGGAGGTTCTGAAGCACAAAGAGAAAAATATTTACCATCCATGGCACAGCTTAAAACGATTAGTTGTTGGGTATAACCTAACATTTAATTTACTTTTCCAGTTAATGTGTTGTGAAAATTAGTTGATTTCTTTCTTTAGTTCATTTTGTTTGAATCAAACTTGGTTCAGTCATATTGTACGAACAATATCTAATGATCACCTGAAAAATTACTTGTTGGGGTTACAATAATATAACATTTTCATTTCGAACCTTATCATATCACCACCTAGGAAGAAAAAAATTGGTCCTGTGCATATCCTAAAAGTTTGAAATGTTTCGCTAAGTGCATTGAACAACATATCTTCCATTTTAAAGTAGACATCTGAGAGCTATAAATGATATTTCTTTTAGAATTTTCTTTCTTAATTAAAATTTAGAAGATAATAACCCATTTCAGTTTGATGACAGGGAGTGACAGAACCTGGCCATGGAAGTGACGCAAGTTCCTTGGAGACAACTGCAACAAAGGTCATTTAAAAAAATAATATTCACGAAATTAACTAATGTTTATAGCAACTAAACCATCACGATATTATGTCGTCGCTATTTGTTAATATTTTTAACTTACAGATGGATGGAGGCTGGGTACTCCAAGGCCAAAAGCGTTGGATAGGCAACGGTACGATGGCTGACGTGTTAGTTGTTTTTGCTAGGAACACAACCACCAACCAGATAAATGGGTGAGTACATATCCTTGTGCTCTTGAATTCAAGGGCAGATTTAAAAGGATAAAAATGAGATTGGCTTGCAATTGCAACCTATCGTTGCTTGTGAACATGTAGTTTTTTGCTTTGATTGACACGATGTCAATGTGAACCTTGTTGGGGTTGATGTGTTCTCTAATACAGATTAAGCTTTTGGTTCAATGTTATATTAAAAAATTAAGTGCTGAATTATTCTCCTTTTACATTTATGTATATCTAAATATATGTGCGTGTGAAGAATATATATATTGAGAAGTTATACCAACATTTTGTTACTCCAATTATACTCGACATATTAGAAGCGCGAGTATAATCAGGAATTCTATGAGAGTGAAATCACAAGGTCCGATGTTGCATATAAGGCATAATCTGTCTGAGAGTGTATTAATGTTTTTCTCCCTTAGTAGTGAAAAAAACTGTGACATGTCACATGACACATCCTTTAGGGCTTCCAACAAAGTTAAGCCATCGAGTGGTACTTGTGAGCTACTTTTTGGGTGTTTCTCAACTCATGCAAAACATTTAGAGGCAACTTTCATCGTGTAACCATTAGTACGGGACTTGTAATGACGGCCAAGTATGGTGTTTTATTCTTTCTGTAGCGAAGATTTGACATGCTTTTCCTCTTCCACTATATTGGGTCAAATGGTTCATGGTTCAAATTTTAGATTTCTGGTTCAGAAAGATGCCCCAGGACTGCAAATAACAAAAATGGAGAACAAAATCGGCTTGCGTATTGTACAAAATGCAGATATTCTTTTCAATAACGTTTTTGTCCCTGATGATGACAAGCTCCCTCGAGTCAACTCATTTAAGGATGTCAACGAGGTATCAGCAAGCTCGATGAAAAAATGAATCTTCTTGTTGTGTATTTCACTTTTGCTTTTAGGTTTAAGGACTGCTTATGTCGGAAGATCAGGAAACTTTTTGATTTTGATCACTCATCTCTGCTGGAAAAAAAGTTAATGACCCGTGGGTCTTCTATTTTCACATGGCATAGCACCATTTGGCTTTCGCCCATTATATATATACATACACGTATATGCATTGCAGCTTAACAAAAGTATTCTACAACTGCCGTGTTTTTACTTTCGGCATCTCTATATAGAGTAATATTGTTTCATTTCTTTAATCAGTTAGGAAACACGGAAAAAAAAAAAAAAACACTTCTGTTTTGGCTGAGCTTAGATTTTGTAGGATTTTGAAATTACAGCTCACCCTTGCGAGATTTCAGTTGAAGAAGTATTTTACTTTTGACTTGAATAATCCATGCTTCAGAAAGGATTTGGAAAACTCAAAAATCTTCAACAGCAATTTACACATTCATATCAAAAGCCTCAGACTCGGAGTATGAACTTGTGACATTAAGTCTATATATTACTGGAATCAGAATTAGAATCAGAAAAAATGTAATTATGAGTTTCATATGTTTTTTCTTTCAATTACATAACCCCTAACCTCGGAAGTGCAAGCGCAATTTGCCCGACCTAGTTTTTAATAAGTTATGCAACTAGTACATTTGAGTATATCATCATTACTTATCAATTGCTTTCTTTATTTTCTTCAATCACAGCTACTTAAATCTTCACGTCTTATATGTCTCTGGGCGATCATTGGCATTTCACTGGGTGTCTATGATATGTGTCACAGGTATGATTTACTATACATTCTTACCAGACCATTCAATGAAAAGATGGAACGCTTTTAAGTTTTAGATATTAACGCTCTAAGTATTCAACTTTGTCAAGTTTGAACGGTTTATTCTGAAAGGTACATGAAAGAGAGGAAGCAGTTCGGAGTACCGTTGGCAGCATTTCAGATTACGCAGATGAAATTAGTTCAGATGCTGGGTAATATACAGGCAATGCTTCTCGTTGGTTGGCGCCTATGTAAGTTGCATGAGAAAGGAAAAGTGACTGTAGGACAGATGAGCTTGGGAAAGGTATGGTATATATGTTTCGTTCTTTTTTTTTTTTATTTTTTTGTCAGGGTCCATTCTCATCTTTGAAATTTATAAATCCGTCAGGTTACTGTTTTTCCATGCATTTTCACTATGTCATCTGCATTTACCATTATTTTAGTACTTCACCTGATTTCACTTATAGTAGAATATGAAAAAGGGAGATTTTCATCATTTTTATCTCGTCCTTTACATTTTGCCTAGTTTTAGTAATTTACTGATTCCACTAATAATTCATGAACAAGGAAGATTGTGTCAATGGAGAAAATTGAACACAAAGTATATTGCTGCATTTATTCATATAGGCATGGGTGAGCTTGAAAGCAAGAGAGACTGCGTCTATCGGGAGAGAGTTGCTTGGTGGCAATGGAATTTTGACGGACTTTCTAGTTGCCAAGGTTAGTTTAACTTTTTCCAGAGGGCTGATCACATCGATAATTAGTGTTTGTTTGCCTTTAATTTTTAAGCTTAATATGGTTTTGCCATTTAGCTGATAAACTGCTTTTTGTTGGTTGTTTTAGTCGATCTTTTTATTTTTATTTCTGCTTTTGGCTAACAAAAAAGCTTCTAGTGATAAGCTTGTGGACCAAGATTTTTGCAGTGAAACCATCAATGGGTTTGAATTTGTACGCTTCCTTTTCTTATCTCAATCTACAAGACAAACACCCGAGGTTTGACAAATATTCAAAACTCTTCTAAACAGACTGCACTTTCGGTTTATACTATACTAGAGACAATTATTAGGCACACATTATTGCAATAAATCCCACAAAAATAATGAAACGAGCAAAAATATATAATTTGTTATAAGTAACCACCAATATTTGCAGTTCTTAGCATACAAACATGCTCCATCTTGAGAGGAAACTGAGGTTCAACTTTAGCTTGTCCGAAATGATCGATCATAAGAACTGGCGCTCTCTGTGGTATTTTTCAGGCCTTCTGCGACTTAGAGGCTTATTACACATTTGAAGGCACTTATGACATCTGCACCTTGGTTACGGGGAGGGAAGTTACCGGAATTTCTAGTTTCAAGCGAGCTATGTCGACCCAAAACAGCCGGTTGTGATTTTTAACTAGGTGTGATCACCTGGGCTGTGATCATTAAGATTAAAATAAAAGTATGATGTCTTGTATCTTGATAAAAAATAAATAAAAAAATGTAGCATCACCTACTGGTTATTATTCAATTACCGATGTTGAACACATGGTTCCCGCATATGAGGCTGGATCGAGGCTGAAATAAAAAGTATGACATCTTGTGTCTCGATAAAAAAAAAAAAATGTATGGTCAACTACTTGTTATTGTTCGACTATGTTGAACTCATGGATCTCGTATATGTAGCTCAATTGAGACTGAAACAATGTTGTGGTTCGTTTGCAATGGGAATGTTGAATATAATTTATTTCTTCTGACATTTCAGTCTTCATCTGATTCATGATTTATTTAGGAGCACTTTTTGGTGTTGTATCCTACTGATAAAACATGTGCGAATTTGATGCAACTAAAACTGAGAATCTTATTTCACTTTGAAGTCGCTCCGCTTCGATATTATTATGAAAATGAATCAAATTGGGCTGCCCAATTTTATTTTTCAGATAAGAGTCGTAATATTTTCTCGCCTAGGCCACAGTTTCACAGGAGAAACCACTTCAAGATAAACATCATTAACCTTGTTGCAACTCATTACATACATCAAGGACATTGTATTATTTAGATACATCTCTTGTTCTGTTTCTTCGTCGACATATTTTGCCCGATCGACTTGGCGGAGGATGCACTTGCAATGGCCTTCGCCTATTAATGTTGTGTGCAAATAATGATCAAAGAAAAGACGTAACTAGTAGATAAGACGTGGCACTCGCATTCTCAACACCAGCAAGTTTCGTGCTAGGGATCAATGGTCACGGCTATTTTTCTTGTGCTTGGAGAAGTTATCTAATATGTTTATTACTATTAGTTAAGTAGCTAATTGTTATTTATTATTCACTCTATTATGGAAGAAGAGATATCAAAGCATAAGAAATATGCAGCATCTGGACGGTCCATATTTAATACATCTCACTGTATTCAGATTTAGAGTGTAATTTAAGAAACTAAACTTGTTAGTATTTAATATCTTCATTGATACAAACAAGAGCCTTATATGACATATTAAGATAGGGTAATATATACATAATCAAGCAAAATTTCAGAAATTTGTGGTAACCCATTCTGTAGATATGGGTATTCACATTAGTGTTTTGGGTCTAATTTTTATTTTTATATATCCTTTGTATACTTATACTGACCCTGAAGATGAATATGTTGGGTAAGAAATTGCTCATCTTGCAGATATAATCTTCAAACAAGGAGAGATCAAAGAGGAAGAAAGCTCGGTAAAAATTGTTTGCATCGCACGAACAAAACGCTAAGTAATCATTGGTAAAACTCGGTTTTTCTTGTTGCTCTACTTTTTTTCTACGTGTTAAAACAGAAAATAGAGTAATGGTTAAGTAGCACAGAGATCCACATTATTCATTCATAATTTAATGCATATTCATAATTTAATGCATATCGCATTGGCGTTTTTTTTTTTAGGCCACGTGGGGCCCAATTTTATAAAAATTGTATAACAACAGAAAAAATTATAAAAATGGTATACCGGTATTATTCGCCATTACTAATGGTGAAAAGTGTAAAATTCTATTTTTTTTTTGCCATTAGTAATGGTGAAATATGTATGTAATTCGCCATTGGTAGTGGCGAAATAGGAAAAAAAAATTCTTATAATTCGCCAGTATCAGTGGCAAAATATGAATAATTCACCACTACCAATGGCGAAATTTTTTTAAAAAAATTAATACAAAATATGAATAATTCGCCAGTATCAGTGTAAAATATGATTTTTTTTTAATAGGTTGCCTTTACTAATGGTGAATTATTACAAAAAAAAAAATTAGTAAATTATCAATGCTAATGGCGAAAAATTGTAAATTGCCTCTAAACCATTTTCAAATCCAAAAAACAACAAAAATTTCCTGTATAATAAAAAACAACCCACACTTTTTTAACAACTAACATACATACAAATAACATGAAACAAATAAAAAAACTAACTATGGATATGCATACCGAAAAAAAATCACATAACAAAATACATATACACGACCACCATTACTACAAATTATGAAATAAATCATAAAT
>MKEJ01080104.1:0-10503 GCA_001753735.1 Embelia ribes | reverse complement strand
AAAAATGGTATGGGGATTATAAATATTTGAAAAGTCTATAATATAAATAAGTAAGGATAATTTAGTAAATTATTATTTTTAGTAATATTTATTTTTAAAAAATGAATAAAATTTTTAGATAATTCAAAATGAAAAGATGGACAATAAACCTTTGACTGAGGGAGTAATTGAGCAGAGTTTGGACAAAATATGGGGAGAAGTTTTGACTTTTGTATGCGTGGGTTGAGTGGAAACGTCACTCTTCGGTGGAAACGTTGAAGACACGTGGTCAAAAGGGTTGACGTATTGAGAGGCGTTGATAAATCTCTTTAATTTGCTAATTCCAATGCCAGTTACAAAAGTCTCGCATTTATCCCTCCCCTTCTAAATTAACGCAATATATTATGTTAATTAAACAAAGGGTCCCCATTGTTAACAAACGTTCTAGTTTGTCCTCATAGTTTTCATTAAATCATTAGCTGTCACAAATCTTAACAAAAGTTACAGATTTGTTCCCAAACTTTATAAAAGTTGACCCTTTTATACCGTTTGAAAATATTTTCCCAACATTAAGAATCTATGCTCAATTTTAGAAAAATTAACAAGAGAAATGGTCACAGATTTATTTATCCTTGATGAGCTACAAAGCGGTCACATGATAGAAAAAAAATATGGTGAATTTTTATCAGAAAAAATTTTCGAGGAAAAATAATTTTCTTATAATATTGTTTAAGAGATTTGTAGAACATTGTAATTCTTTCTCGAAAATATTATCTAGTTTTCAAGAGTCTATTCTATAATCTATACAAGAGAGAAGAGAGCATTGTAAATGTGCTAAGGAATTGTATATGCACTTATAACATAAAGAAATAAGGAGAGAGAAAGTGATAGTCATATTGCGCTAGACTTTGGAAAATATTTTGTTTCAATTTTTAAGCGCAAGTTACTTTCCTAAGTTTTGTTACAAAGCGGTAAAATAGTTCCCGTCATATTGTAGTTTTGACCTAATCAAACATACAAAAAATCTAATTTGCAAAAAATCTATTTCTCCATGAAATTATTTTCTTTTATTTGTTTTTCTGCAAAACCGACATAGCCTAATGTAAATTTCTAGTGGAAAACTATTCATGTATCAAAATCATTACCTGATTATCGGTACTCATTTCTAATAGGAACTAGTTATGTAACACTCAAAACTTGAAGACTATTACTGTTCCAATCGAAACTACGAGGACCAAATCAAAATTTGGATTTGTCTTATGGCAACCATTGTTGTAATTAACCCTAATATATTAATCCTACCTCTATGAGAATCCTCTAACAGTAATGTCAAAACATATACTAGTATAGGGTTAGAGAGGGAGAGAGAAATATAGCTAGAGTACAAACTAGAGGTAAAAAGGGTATTAAATTCTCTTCTGTTTCTTCACACCCTCTATCCCCCACCTCTTTTCAGAGGTAATTTACTCTCTCTCTCTCTCTCTCTCTCTCTCATTCACTTTCATCTCCAATTTCTTAAATTTTGCAATTCATTCATTTTCTTCAATTCTTTTGTTGGTTTAATTTAATCTTGTTCTTTAACTTTCATGGTGGTTTTGTAGGGCAATCTCAACGCCTCTAATTCAGGTGCAAAATATGCAATAATTAATATAGTTATTTGTGTATATTATTATGTATAAGCAATTTTTTCTTATTCTTCTTATAGTGCGTAGCTTGATCTGACTGTAGGTTATTTTTGAGCTTTTATTTTCTTGTGATGTCAATTTACGTTACTAGAAATGAACCCTAGGCCTGAGCAAAAAATTAATTCTTTATCTATCTATCTATCTATCTATCTATCTATATACAAGAAAATTATCCTAATTTTTTCTCTATTTACTTACTTTAATTGATATGAGTTTTAGTTTTTGATTTTTTAGAATATTGCGGTCTCGATTTACCATATATTGAAACCCTAACCCTAGAAATATGCAAAAATTTTGATAATTTTTTTATTCATTTTTTTACAGGATGTATGGAAATTGCGAAGTACTTATGGGATCCGGAAACGGAGTTTGCCCATCGGATAGTCTATTTTCATCGTCGCCGATCCAAAACCCCAATTTCAGCAGCTTCATGTCTAATTTTCCCTTCCCCTCTTTTCCCCCACTCATTCCAGTAAGTAATTTCTCTCTCCCTCTATCTCAATCATATAATGTTTGATATTCGTCAAACCCTAACAATTTTGGTGTACACAATGTTTTTTTTATATGTAGAAGGAAGAAATTGATGGGTTGTTAAGTTTTAAGGCTGGGAGGGAGGAAATGGAGAGCGGTGGATCCGGAAGCGAACAATACTTGGAAGGCGGATTGTCGGGAAATGAACTAGAAATGGGTGCCGATGAACAGCAACAGCAGCAACAACAACAAACGAAGAAAAAACGGTATCACAGGCATACAGCACGCCAGATCCAAGAAATGGAAGCGTAATTCTCCCACTCATTCCCTCTTTTCATTCGCAAATATTACACATACGTATTTGTGGAATATGCGATGATAGTATAAATAATTTTTGTAAATATACACCATAATCATATATGCAAGAGCTGATGTTTTTAGCCATGGCAAATTTATTGTTAGTTTTGGTTGGAAACTATTAGCACCGTCATAAAAACCCTCTATAAGCAGTTAGTGTTTTCCCTTTTTTGGTGACAAAAATAATTTTGATGCTGCTATAAAAAATGTCTTGTTTTTTAGAGGTACCATGATCTAGATATGTGATGATAATATACACTCATTGATGCAAAAATTATGTAAAAAATTATTGAGCCATGAAAAATATTGCTGTTACTATTGGTTGGAAACTAATAGCGTTATTTCACCAAACTTCTTCCTAAGAGTTAATGTTTTCACTTTTGGTGACAAAAAGTTTCCCTTGATGTTGCTATAACAAATATTCTCTATAATCGGTTAATGTTTTCCCTTTTTTGGAGTATGTAACTAGTTGCATGTTTTGTTTTGTTTTGTTTTTTTACTATGAGGCAACAATTAATTTAGTAAATTTTGTTTTTCCATAAAATTTAGTTTGTAATGAGTCTACAAAAAATTAAATAAATAATAACTGACTTTGAAGACTAAAAAACCCTAATTCATGCTTGTCATCCCCCTTTTGTCTGCTTATTTAAGATAATAACGACTTGTGATAATTATTCGCTAAATCTCTCTATAAGCCAAGATTGTTTTCAGTTTCGGTGACAAAACGTTGTTTTGATTTCGGTGCAAAAAATGACTTGTGCTTATCAGTGGTGCCAAAACCCTAATAATGTCTAACTAATTTCTTACCAAGATTAGTTTTAAGTGAGATTAATAAATTCTAATTCATGGCTGTCTCCCCCCTTTCATCAGCATTTTTAAGACAACAATTTTTGATAATTCATTCACTTCTTAACAGATTCTTATTAAAGTAATGCACCTTTGCTTTAATTCTCAACAGTCTTCATTGCATTTGTAACCATTTTTAACAAGAGCATATTTTCAAGCACTAAATGCATCTCTCTCTCTCTCTCTCTGTGTGAGACAGGATGTTCAAGGAGAATGCGCACCCAGATGACAAGGCAAGGCTTAGACTGAGCCAAGAACTTAACCTCAAGCCTCGTCAAGTCAAGTTTTGGTTCCAAAACCGGCGCACACAGATGAAGGTGCGCATTTTAACAACCACCTTCATTTATTTACTATACTTGATGATCTTTTGCCAGCTCTTGCATTTTTCGCACAGTTTCTTATGTCGCTTTCTTTGGTGACTTTTTGTCTCCACAATTTGACTTGAAATTAATTATGAAATTTAAAAATTAGATTTTTTTTTTTACTTAATTTAAAAGAGAAACTATCAGTGTTGGACCAAAAAAACTATGCCACGAGGGCAAAACCCATGTCCTATATATAAAATTTTTTCTTTTCTCAGGGAGTCGGATAAATAAGGTGTCTGAAAATTTTTCTATTTTATATATAAATTTTATCTAAATTTCTAAGGTCATGAGAAGTCATGCCCCTTTGGTTCCGTTTATGGAAACTAGACTAAGGAGACTTTCTTAATTGTATGCTCCTCTTGGATTTTGAGCCATTGGATCACTCTGCAATACAGGACTTACTGCAATGCAAAGTGATCCGATGGCTAAAAAATCTATTGAAACGTACAATTAATGGAACAGTGTCTCTTGTATGGAAACTTAATACTTTTACAGTCAAATATGATTATTTTTATTTTTCTTACGGCGGATTATAGTCCACTTGTCTTCTTGAAATATAAGTTAAAAGAGGAATATTTTATTAATATGCTCTTATTTAATGTATATTTTTTATCAAAATTAAAATTTAGACATTCGAAATAAAGGTCATATTAGGAAAATAATTGATAATTTTTTTTTACCACATAAATCAACAGTTATTAACTTTGTGAAAAAGTAAATAAGCTTATCAAATTCCAATGCGATCACGTAGAATTGTACGGAAAACTTGGTCTAAGGTCTAGTAAGTTAAATTGTGCCAAACGTATTGTCCCAACTTCAAACTAATTAGTTTGAATTCCTAGAGCATTCACAGTAGTCTTTTTAAATTTATATATTTTCTTCTTTTTAATTTCTCAAATGAGAAATCTTAGATGAAAAAATATGCCACATCAATCTTTTTATTTATTTTTATTTCTAAAAGTCTTTTTACAAATATTACAATAGATTTCCTAATAGAAAAATTTACTATACATCATTTTTTTATTAAAAAATATTTTTTTCCCACCAATGCTAAGCACCCTAGTTAAGATTATTAAAAATATATTTTTTATATTTTATTATAATATATGTAATTATCAAGTAAATTTTAATAAATTCATAGAAAGATTAAAGTGGACAATTTTTAAAATGTTAATTTATAGTAAGAGAAATAAATTTCTATAAGTGAGATTTGGAAATTAAATAAAAAATGTTGTTGTGAAGGCTCATGCTCTTAACCCATAACAATACAATTATGATATACACTTAAAATTCTTATTATATTTAGTGTTTTATTTATTACTTCCTCTGTCCCATTTTAATAAGCTTGTTTTCTTTTTTAATCCATCCTAATATATAGTCCAATTCCTATTTTAGAAAGGTAGTTAAAAAATCACTTTACTAAAATACTCTTATTTATTATAGTCATTTAATTATTCCATCCATTATAAATTGGGCAAAATGGTAGCATTAATTAGGGAGGATTGTAGGAAATAAAGTAAAAATATTTAGCTTTCAACAATATTAATTGATTTTTTTAATACTTTTGAAAAAATAAATGAACCTATTCAAATGAGATGGGAAGAATATTATTATTATCAGGGATGGAAGCGAACGAAAGAAACTTGAGACGGGCTTCCAACACATTAGATAAGAAATACTATACGAAATTGTATTTCAAATGAGCATCAGAAAATTGAATCTGTCCAGCTCGTAAAATGAGCATCAGTAATTTCTAAGAATTGGACAAAACCAAAAAATAACCCCTTACCTGCAAAATTATAAAAGATCTCCTTCAAAATCAAACATGGTCAAACCCCTATCAAATTTAAATACCTTACACTTGATTTTGGAGCCCGTTTTGCAAAGGCCTAACTATATAAAACAAACTTTATTTTTTATTTCTAGTAAGTAAATGGTTTTCATATTATCGTCAAATATTTGGTATATGTGTACATATATTGTCATATATTTTTTTTATTTCGTAATATTTTCTTTGTTAAATATTGGGAAGTTGTTGTGAATCCATTTTTTTTTTAATTAAAGTTAATAATTAGAAAAGCTGGATTTTCAAAACCTATTCTACCCACCATTTTTATTATGTATTTTCATTCATTCATATATATATATGATGATAATAATAATAATAATAAATGAATAAATATATATTCCATATCCCTCCCTATTGATCACTCACATGGGCAGAGTAGAATCTCATCACATTTACTGTTACTGTTAGGGTAAGAAGGGGGTAGTTGGGTTGCTTTCACCGTTTATATGCCATTAATATGCGCAGTCAACCCTACGCCTGCGTCCTCACAGCTGGCTGGCTGGCTGGCTGGCTATTCACATAATGCGACTTGGACAAAAACTCAAACAACTCTTTGCTTTTATATATATCTATATATATTTTAGAGAAATACTGAAAATAAATATTATTACTTCCTTGTACCATCAGTATACAAATTTTCTTCCGCATACAATTTTTCTTACATAAGCGGATTTGAAACATATGTGCATGAGTTATCATGCATCAAAGCCTACTAATATAATAAAATAGTACACAGATAATATATGGAAATTAATCTAATGCTAAAATTTCAATATATATATTCGCTTTTTTTTTTAATGATTATTTCATTCTCATTCTTTTGGAATTAGTTTAAGGTCATATGCAGTTGTGCTCAAAGTACATTCAATTAGTAGTTAAGCAGGCGATACATCGGAAACGCCCTTTGCGGGTGGAAAACGTGTTTTCTAGAAGTGCGTTTTCGGTACGAATACGATACGTCAAATATTTTTTATGAAAAACACGTAGAAAATCATCTAGAAACACTTGTGATATGCCAAGAAGATTCAAGTGAAACATATAGGAGACGGTCAAGATACAATTAGAAAACTTGAAATCAATGTTTTGGAAACTTGTCAAAAGCTTATTGGATCCTACTTAATAAAAATTAATAAAAATATTGTGAGAATGAGTTTCTTTAGCACTTCACCAGTGAAATTATTTTTTTTACTACTATATTTTTGAATTATGACAATCTTGTCCATATAAAAATTTTAAATTATGATATATATACTGATATACATGTAGAAGTAGTACGATTATTACAAATTTAAGTAAAATTTTATAATGTTAGATTAAAAAATTACACACATTTCATATGCATTTTTCATATATTTCTCACAAGTTTTATATTCATATCCAAAAAAAATTTGAATCATATCCACGCTTTTCTTTTTTCCATACTTTTGGTATGCTTTTTTGGATTCCATTTCTCCAAACGATTTCCGTTTTCGGTTCCAACTTTGGTGATTATGGACTTTAGCTATCCGTATATTATAATATTAAGGATTCACCCTTACGAGTCCCACAAGATAACCTACAAAACTAGTATTTTGTGGTGGTTTCTCAGGCACTTCAAATTTTCCTCAGGTTTAAAAATGTCAAAATTTTTTGAGGTACATTTGGAACTTGATATTAACAAATATATGGTTCCCTGTATTTCACAGGAAAATATGAAGGGAGGTTTAATTTTCACTACTCCAAATCTTGGGTTTCTAAGAGTAATTTAACTATGCATTCTGACCTACTTTAACTTATCCAAATTATAATTTCATGTTATATACATCAAGTGGATATGCGAAATTATGTCATGCTTAAAAGAGTAGAGAAAGAGATTCAATTAAGATTTAAGAATTGAATTATGATTTTCACATTTAGGTTCAAAATTTCTACGCTGTGCGTTGGATAAAAATTAATCACACGAGCTCTTTTCCATTCTTTACTTTCCGCTATCAATTTAGTATATTGATCGACAGCTACTATTGCAGGCTCAACAAGATAGACAAGAGAATGTTGTGCTTAGAACAGAGAATGAGAACCTTAAGAACGAGAATTATCGGCTACAAGCAGCTCTACGGTGTATCGTATGCCCTACATGTGGTGGTCCGGGTATGTTAGGAGAGATGGGTTATGACGAACAACAGCTTCGTCTTGAAAATGCAAGGCTCAAAGAAGAGGTAATTAAAACAACTAAATGAAGACTTATTTGATAAAAATGTACTAACAATTTCATTGGTAGAATTATTATGGCCTTGAAACTATAAAGCTTATGGAGAACTTGATAGACCTTGAAACATAATGTTTTGACTATTTCCTTCTTGAAAATGTTTGTTTTTGTGGGAACCATTATTTATTGGAAAGCATTGGAACTATTATCATGTTGGTCAGTTATCCTTTATGCATTAATTCATGGATACATACTATGTGGTTGCAATCAAAAAAGAAGAAAAAATGAAAACTTTAAGGATTCATAGTTTATTCTCGAAATAATCAAAACTAAACTAATTTTTTAACATATTGCCCATACTAATATATATAGTTTGAAAATATATCTTAATTGAGAATGAATATAGTACCCATAGCATAATTTAATGATTCCACCATGTGAGAAAATTGCTACTCCCTCAGTCTTATTTTAAGTCTTATATATACCAATATAGTCCAATTTCGATTTTATAAAAGTAGTTGAAATTTTTTTTTTACTAAAATATCCTCATTTGTTTCATTCATTAAATTACTCCACCTATCATGAGTTGTACAAAATAGGTAGTATTAATAACAAATATACTAAAAATGAGAGCACAAATATTTTTTATTTTAGCAATATTAATTGATGTTTTTTAATAATTGTGAAAAAAAATAGACTATTAAAATGGGAGTAATAGAGTATACTTTTATTTAAAAAAAAAAAAAAGAAGAAGATGCAGCGCTGGTTTTTCTTTGTAAATCTAGAAGCATCTCTAGCTCAACTTTTATTATGTATTGAATGGGAATAATTTAAAATATTAAATTAACACGTTTTTTGTTTTTGACCAAAAGCATTTCATAAAAAAAAAAATTTGAAGTTCGTCCTTCACTTTTTGGTGAATGTATGTCCCTTTGAGTGAAATTTTGCTTTGAACATGAGAAATTCATGTTTTTGGACACTTTGAAATCAAAAAGTATTTCAAACACAAGGTGCGCGTCTCTGGTTTTTAGTGAATGTGCACATTTAAATAATATTTAAATTTTGCTTATTCTCTTATAAATCTTAGGTAATATTCCTACCTATAACAAAAACAAATAGATTTGCAAATTTGCAATGAAATATATAAGAAATATCATATGTAACGATCTTCAAACAAACTGCCTAGACATGTTTTTCCCCAATTAACTAAAAATTATTTCTAAGATTTGGTGGAATTATTTTTTATCCTCTTTCAATCCAGTAAAACTAATAACAACTATTATTTTTCGTCTTTTAGGATTCGAATTTACAATTCTAAAACTAACTGGATATGATTATTGTAAAGCTACGCAAAATAAATATAAACTAGCGACCTTGTACATGGAGAATTCATGTAACTTTTCCAAATAACTCATTTTTTTGAAAATCTAGCATAAAAGAATCACTACAGATTTAAATAAGAATTTTATCTTATATGTTGTCAGTACAAAGATAAAATTGTAGTTCTAAATTTTTTTTTTCACGGTTGGTACATAAAAATTAAATTATTTATGTGACATTATTAATTTAGAATAAGACGTTTTATGCGAAGACACAATTAAACGTACTTTCTGGCTACGCAAATAATGGTTTAGTTTTACATTTCGGATGTTCAAAAAAATAAGGCAAATATTGCCAGGTTTAACATATTATTTTTATGATTTCTTATAAATATTAGTGACAACAATAAGTCACGAATTGACAGAGATAAATTCCTTGAATTTGCTTCTTATAATTTTTAAATATACAAAAACACTCTCATTAATCTAACATTATATGCATGGTAAAATGGTCAATTTTTTGTGATGGGGTATAATGTAAAATAAGAAGTCAAAATTTGTCTCTATCATATTTATGGATACAACTTCCATACAAGAAAAAGAAAAAATTTATTAATAAAAAATTGAATCATAACCATTTATACATTTTTTATTATGTTCATATGGACCATTAATTAAGTTAGATTTAAAAATTAAAAAAAGTAATAATATTTTTCTTGGAAGAGTTTTTGGAATGGTATTTAGTTTTTATTGCTAAATAATATTTTTGTATCAATACATGAATATTAATTGTTATTATTGTTCAAATGATAAAAAGCTCTATTTACCAGCAAGGTAAATGTTATTACACAAGCGGAGGTTTAAATCACGACACATGTTATCCTGTGATGATTATTTGGAGGGAACCATATACTTAATGTATATATGTCATGATCTAAAATCCTGCTTATATATCAATATTTATACTGCCGTGTATGAAACTTTTTGCCCTAATCGTGAGGGGCATAATGATTCAAGCCTAAGTTATTAGGTAACCTAACGAGAACAAAAATGTGAGAGTATCACTATTTTAGACTAAAAAATTACGAAAATAATAGCAGTAAAAATTGGGAACAGGGACGCATTATTTCCATAAAGATTCCGCTAGACTTACGGTTGCAGCAACAGACATCTCCTCACCGGTGATGCTATCATTTCTTGTCAGCTCCCTCTGATTACTTCCCGTTAAAGTAGGAGATGTGAGAGTGAAGTGACTTACAAACTAAGTGAGAATGTCAATCTTCACTTCAGTTTTTTAGGTTTTCCAATGAAAAAAATACAATTTTCTTTTTTTCCAGGATGATTTTTTGGGATGACACTATTTATTATATGTAATGTTTCAGAAAATTACGAATAAATTTTTTGTATATATAATAATATATTATAGAAGTGTGTAATATTATTAATG
>MKEJ01080095.1:0-10673 GCA_001753735.1 Embelia ribes | reverse complement strand
TTAGTGTGCTTAGAAACCTATTATATTTAGGATTTGAAACTTTTAGTAAGTTTAAGAAGTAGGACTGGAAACCTTTGGCTTTGTGTTTTTAATATTTTAAACCTTTATTAAGATTTTTCTCTTTTTTATTTTTTGGTTGTCATGACTTTTAGTATTGAATTATTGATAGTATAATATTATATAACTTTACTAGTAGTCTAAAAATAATGTTTGTCAATTTTTTAATTTTTGCTCCTCATGTCATTCGGGTGCGCGCCTCGCCTTGCGCCTTGCGCCTCGGGCTCCAGGAGCCCTTGGCGCCTTGGTGCACCTTGCGCCTTTAATAACTATGCCAACGAGCTTTCTACGCCATACAAAACGAGACGAATCTATATAAAGAAGTTGCCTACGAAACATAAGAAATAAATTCGAACAATTTATTTTAATGCAACTCGACACGGAAATTGAGACAAATTCAACGAAAATAGAAATTGACGATACTTCTGTAAATACATACGCCTTGTAACAGTGATAAGAAAGTGTGGAAGTCTCAAAGTCAAACGACGAACAATTCAAGATCATATCGCCTCGTAAAAACCGAATCTTTGGCCCACGAGACGATCTAGCAAATGAATTAGGATCACATTACATCTAGATATAAAAATGATCCATACGAGCTAAGGAATAAGAAAAACCAATTTATTTCAACATACCCGAGAGGCATGGATATCGAGGAAAAACAAACGAACGCGAGAGAAAGGAAAACTTACGCCAAAACGTTCTCTTCGAAGCAAGGATTGCAAAAATCCACTTTTTGATATCGGGTGAAATCCCGAGCTAGATGATCCTGAGCCTAAAAGTTGGAATCCCCATTTTCCCCCCTCTTTCTATACGGGAAATATATGTATATATTTGATAAATGGGAAGAAGTGGCAAAGTCAACAACTAAAAATCTGATATTGACCAGTTGGATTGATTCAACAGCACTTGGATTGATCGATCTGCAACTTTGGATTGATCCAACAGCTATTTAGGTTGATCAGAGCCACTGGAATTTTGAGTGCTCACAACTCGAGTCGAAAACTTTCAAAAACACTCGTAATCCCTAATACACTAATAGAAGTGTAACAACTTTCATAATAGCATTTGAGTGTTTGAAACTTGATCTACGCTACAAAATACGACTACCGACCAACCCCGACGTGAATCATCAACAACGAGATTAAAACAACTTCAAATGCGTTTTAACGGTTACGAAAGATATACAATAACTACGAATGATGTTCAACTTCTACAACATAACGAACGAAAATGAATAATATCGTTTCAAACAATTAACAATATTATTCAAATTCGCGAAAAATTTACCTGTAATTTCTGGGACGTTACAGGATTGCTACAGCATGCTAGTGCTCATTTTTTAGCCGTAGAATCAGATACAATGGTCCAAATTTAAGCAACCCATAACTTAAAAAATATATGTATTTAATTAAAATATGGGCTATTGAATCTAATTTTACAGCTAAAAAATGAGTAGTATCATGCTACAATCCCGTTTCCAATTTCTGTTGGCAACATAGAAATTTGGACCATTATTTGTGGATGGAGGTAGTAATAAACTTATTTAATAACGTAGTTTTAGTAAGTTGAGTTATATATAATGGAAAATAGATTGCATAATATTTTTGGGATGGAAGGGAAGATTAGTCATCAAATATACTCATATAACTTTTTGCCTTGTTCTTTTTGGCTTTACAACATAGGTAAAGCATTTAATTTTATAATGATTGAACATAGCAAAAATAGAAGTTTGCAATAATTTTTGTACATCCAAAAAGGAAGTTGCACCAATTATTTATGCAATGTTGAAGTGGTTTATAGTGATTTACATACATGTTTTTGTTGCCATGCCTGATCCACCAATTTGAGAAATAGAGACTTTGTACTTTGTATGTCTTTTGGAAAAACAAAAAAGTACTTTCTCATCCAAAAATAATCGGATGGTTTGGCTTGACATATAGTTTTAGGCACTTTCAAATTTAAATTTTCAATTGGGAACAAATGAACAAGTTTGTCCTTATTAATCTTTGAGTTGACTTCACCTTATAAGAAGGAAGGAGCACTAATGGTAATTTACTTTATTTTGTAATTATTGCATGTTTACTTACATGGAAATGTTTAATAATTTTTGGACATTCCAATTTACAAATCTGGCCAATTATTTGTGAACGAATGTATTATTAGTAAATTGTGAGAATTTTATGAATTCTCAGGAAATGCCCTAAATTGAGTCCTTATCCTAGCTTTTGTTAGGGATTAAATCTAATAGAACCACACTGTATCCAAACACAGTTCAGTCTGGCTAAAAAAAATGATCTTGCTACAGTGCTTCCCTAGAATTAGATGTTTACTATTCATTCTGGGTTCTATTTTTAAGTTTAAAGAGCATGGTGTGGCATTATCCATATATTAGCCTGTCTTAAAGGATACAGATTAAAATTTAGGGGTCAAAAATAGCTACTCTAGTAGGAGTTGCCCTCATAAGGTTGACTTTGTGTGACTGTTCGACTCCAGATTTTGGGGTAATTATCTCGCAAAAGCTTGCTGACCTAAGGTGTTAGTGTTAATTATGACATGTTACATGAGTTCTCTCGATCCTTGTGGACAGTTGCTTTGCTTAATCGACAATTCTTGGACAAATTTGTATGGTAAAAAGAGAATTAATTTTCTCATGAGAATTTAGGATATATTAATCCTCGTGAACAGTAAACCTTGTCTGTGGCGGATCAACTCTTCTGTCTATTATGGTTGGGACGTAAAACAAACGTCACCTTGTTATGTGAATTTCTATGTTCTGTTTTAGTTGGGTTGTTCAAATTTCCAGCATGGAGAGCCTTTACTCTTGCCATTACTAGAACCTTTTGCAGCGTTATAGGCAAATTGTATTTTTTTTAATTGAGCATATTGACAACAAAATTTTTACCACTGCACGTCATATTTCAAGGAAATAATATGCAAAACTTATGTAATATAACAATGTTGAAAGATTGATTTATTTCCATCCCAGTATTATCACTTGGAAGTTGAAACAGACTAAATCATATTTTGAAGGAATTGGTTGAGTGGGAGCACAAGAGCAAAAACGATGGCAAAATGCATGCTTGTGGCCATGATGCTCACGTCACAATGCTTCTCGGAGCAGCCAAGTTACTCCAGCAGAGAAAAGATCAAATAAAGGTACATTTCATATTACGCCCGAATTCCAGAAATGAAACTAAAACCTTGAAATTGAGTCTTTAGTGATCGTAACCGTTGTTCTGAAGGGCACTATTAAACTCATATTTCAACCTGGAGAAGAGTCCCATGCTGGTGCCTACCATGTATTGAAATCTGGTGTTCTTGATGGGGCCCAGGCCATTTTTGGGCTACACATTTCACCATTTCTACCCATTGGCCAGGTGGCTTCGAGGCCCGGTATAGTGCTTGCTGGGTCTGGTCGTTTTTTGGCAACAATAACAGGGAGAGGAGGCCACGCTGCACAGCCACATGCAAATCGAGACCCAGTTCCTGCAGTGGCTTCGTCAATTCTCTCGCTGCAACAGATTGTGTCCAGAGAGACTGACCCTCTCGAGGCCAAAGTAATTTTCTGGTTTTGTAACCACTTTTAGTTGAATTCCTTACTCGTAATTTTTTACAATTTCATATGAATCTTACTTAACCCATATGAAATTTAGGTTGGGCGTTTCTGTGAAAGCTTTGGAAACAACTTTGTTTTTCATTTGGACTTTCCCATGAAATATTTACGGTAATCCATTCTATGCAAACTTTTGTGGGTTTAAAACTGAGTTACTTCCTCAACTTATATTGTACTCAAATCATTCGCCAAAACCATTACTGCACTGTTTCCAATTTTTTTCCAACTATAAAAAAGTTTTCACAACTAAAACCAAATTCAATTCCTACCTCAAACATCAGTGAAACACGTCTTGTTTCCCTTTCCATTGGAATGGAATGTAACTAAAAAACAGCGGCATTTCTCAGGTTCCTTAACCAAGTTAGACGGAACCAGTCTGCCTAACATGTTTTGGAGGGTCTTTCTGTTTCAAAAGTAGAAAATGGTTTTGAATGCATTAACCAAACTCATTTCTAACTTTTGAATTTGGATCGTAATGTATAGGTAGTCTCGGTCACCTTGGTTGAAGGTGGTCAGGCCGACAATGTAACTCCAGAGACTGTCAAATTCGGTGGTACTTTTAGGAGTACTTCCACTCAAGGCCTGGACATTGCTCAGCAGCGAATAAAAGAGGTGCTTGGTCATGTACTCTTGCTTTCACAACGTTTGGTTTTTAGTTTCGGATTCTTTTCACTAGCTTTGATATTGAGAACTGGGACAAAGTTGCAATTTTTCTTGTGGTTACCTTCCTTGTGGATGAATTTTGACCAACAAAGAAAAAATAAGAAGCTATTTGTGGAATTTGTAATTAAGGAAGGTGCTTTTGCAAAAATAATGCAAACTATTAATCTATGCCAACACGGCCCATCTATGCCCGACAATTTGTGTGCTACTATCTCACCGGAAAATTTTAGCTATTAGAGAGAGGAGTCATTTTTGTTTTATTATCAATATGGCCCATCTATGCCAAACGAGTTCAATCAATTTTATTGGAGAGCGGTGAGATTTGTATCCAGTGCCTTTGTGTTCTATGCCTGTTGAGTTGTGTGTTAGAATCTCACCTCATAGTTTTTAGTTGTTAAAGTGAGTGGCATTGTTATGCCTGTTATCTTCAAAGCTAACCAATTTCGGACCCACATTTACAAACTTCTTTCTGGTGTCTACGGTCCTATGAAATAATATTCCAAGTCATGATGTTACAGGTGATTGAAGCCCAGGCTGCTGTACATAGATGCTCGGCTGTGATAGACTTCATGGAAGAGAGAATGAGACCTTACCCTCCGACCATTAATGATGAATCCTTGTACTTGCACGCGAAGATGATCGGACAAGATCTACTTGGGGAAACAAATGCACATACCATTCTGCCAAGCATGGGAGCAGAGGATTTCAGTTTCTATTCCCAGAAAATGAAGGCTGCGTTTTTCATGATTGGGATGAAGAATGAGACACTGATACCGAGCAAAGGGATACATAATTTACATACGCCCAAGTTTTTTCTCAATGAGGATGTTCTTCCCATCGGAGCCGCTTTTCATGCTGCAGTTGCCTTATCTTACTTGGATGATCATGCCGCAGAGTAAGTACGTTTATGCTCCAACCACATTTGCATGATCATTTTTACTGTGTCAATTGATAGTTGTAAATAGTTGCGCGACTCTGGTCGAGTGCTACAAATTTGTTCTCCATTGAAATGTGGATCATAAACACTGAAAAAAGTCAATTACGTTAAAGTGTGAGATTTGAAATTTTCAAGCAATGTAAATTAATATTGTTCATGATTCATGTACAAGGTTCAAAGCTACAATATCAAAATGGGAATATTTTGGATTTTCTTGTAAGGATTACTTTTGATTTGTGGTATTCCCCTGCAATTGGATCATCTCTCTTTTTTGGCCCCATTAACTTTCAATTGTTGGAAGTTGCTCATAACAAAAAATTTAATTTTCAGGAATAGATATAAATTTTTTATTCCGATAAAACTTAAATGGATGACACGTTGCTTATATTGTGATCTCCATATGCATTTATAAACACAAATTTTGAATTGAAGTCAGATGCATAAATTATATATCATCGGAACTTTACTCGTATATATAAGTAGTGTTACGTCAAACCAAAAAGTGTATCCAAAAAATTTCACCTGTAGGAAATATTATCCATTAATGATATATGTTTATGACTTAAAATAAAAATTAAATTAGAACACTGTCTGCCAACTTTTGCAGTTTAATTAATTTTATTGGTAAGAAAAAAAATTTGAGCAGAAACATTATCCAACAATGAGCTACAAGGTTTCAACAACCGATGGGAAATTTTATAGACGTATATATAAGTAGTAGAGTTTAAGCAGTGGTGAGTAAGTTCAAAAAAATTTTAACAACTGATGGAAAATTAAAATAAAAGAATGACCTGGAATTTTAACAAGGGAATTTCCATTAATTACAATAAATTCCAGGCTTCTAAAAAGTCGTACGAAATTTATAATTAGTTAACTGAACTGTACTCTAAGTGTGATCTAAGTGGAGCTACAATAATTAGAGCCTCTAATACTGTTTTTGGTCAGTGTATTACTTAGCAATGCACCGGCATACAGCTATTACGAGCAATACAATAATTAAAAAAATTATTGAAACCCCTCCATCCTTGCTCAAGAGTACTCGTCAAATTGATGTTTTTTTTGTAGTTGTTCGAGCTAGGCTTGATATTATATACATAATATTTAATGAAAAAGATAAAGAAATGGAATTTTTTAGTTTGACGTGAATCGAGTTGAAGCTCTCATTGAAATATAACTCTAGTAGAGCTTGAGTTTGGCATGTTTGCTAGAGTCAGACTCAAGCATATTTTTTAGGAAAATCGGTTTGATTCGATAAGTTCCAATTGGAACGAACAATTTATTTCGGAAATCGTTACCAAACAGAAATTCCGCGTTTCCATAATTTTGCAGCAAAAATTATCTTCCAAAAAATTTTCATAATATTAAAAAAATCACAAAAATAAATAAAATAATTCATTTTTAATTATTTTTATATTATGAAAGTATTATTTATATATCACTAAAAGTATTTTATATGAAAATATATAATTATTTTGTAGTTACATAAAATTTTCTATTCCCCTTGTTCATAAAAGCTCACTTGCTATTTCTTTTTTCCAAAATCATTTCCGTTTTCGTTTCAGAATTACGCAGCCACATATTAAATATCATCGAACTAAGGGCCAATTTGAAAATATTTTTTGTTGCCTGATCTTATTTTTTTCCTTGAAAATTGTAACCTTAAGTGTTTGGTAAACTCTATAACACTTAATTTCAATAATTTGCTTTTTATTTTTTAAGAATTCTTTTAGAAAAAACTTAGAAATGTTGTAAAAAAACTTCTATTTTTTTTTTATTAATTACTATAATAATCACAATTATTTTTTTGCATTCCTAGTACATACTTCTATTTTTTTACTATAAAAAATATTTTTTTGTCAAAAATTATACTCCTTATTAAAATAATTTTTAAAATTTATTTACTAAATATTAACATTATATAGGCTTTTAAAACTAATTTTCAAAAATAATTTTAGCCTAATCGCAGAGGACCTAAGTGTAAATATTACAAAGGCTACGCAAGGACAAAAAAGACATTTTCTTTCATTTTGACCCCTGTCCAAGTCTCGAAATTCGTGTCCGAGTAGCGCACAGTTGTCTCTTTCTCGCCACGCATCTGCACATTTCTCTCTCTCTCTCTCTATATATATATGTGTAGAGAGAGAAATGGTTGTGACTGTACCCGCCAACGCACAATCAGCTCGCCGTCTCCGCCGTGGTCTTCGTCTCCGGCGCCGCCCTCTTCGTCGTCGATTTCGTCAAGCAACGCCGTAGGAAGCTTCTAGAAGAAGACTAATTAACTTACTGCCCTTCCAGTGTAAGCTTTGTTCTGTTCTGTACACACCCATTTCGCCATTTTTATGATCATCGATATGTATAATGTTTTGGGTATACGTAGGTGTGTGTGTGTGTGTGTGTGTCTGAGAGAGAGAGGGATAAAAGGTTGTTCCTTACCCTGGTCTGGTACTAGTTTCTTGCAATTATGAGCCTGCTAATGGGTTTTCAACTTACGCAATAATTATAGGGTACTACACCATTGCACCCAAACTCGTATCCTAAATTTTAGAGCATTCCTAAAATCTCATTTCTCACACTAAAATCACATTTTAGAAATTATCCGCACTAGTCTTTCTTTAAAATTTGTAAAAATATTAGAATAATTATATATCATATAACAAAAGACAAAAAAAATATTTTCATGAATCTTAACCAGAATTTTATAGTTTTTGTGGAAAAAATTATCTGTGTATGCACAAAACGTGAATAGTAGATTTCTTGGTTGAGAAATCTGTTGTTGCATTTTCTGTAAAGTTTTCTAGAAACTGAAAAAAATAGAAATAGTGATTTGTAGCATTTCTCTACTTTGATTTCTCGTGTGAGAAATGAAAGAGGAGGAATCCTGCAAATAGAAAGACTGGTGTGAATTGTCTTGGAGATTAAACTTAAGAAAATCTTTCCACTACTTCATCACCCCTAAAAGAAAGGGGAATTTGCTATATTGATCTACTTGCATTAGGGGACTCCTGTTCATTTCAGTCTTAGGCTCTCATGCCAGTTGAGTTGAGGCCATGGCGCTATGGGTTCAAGCGAGCAACGTCTTAAGGCGAGCCTAAGCGAGCGCCTAGAGCTGAGGTACTATCGCCTGAGGCGCTGAGGCTAGTGCCTAGGGCTGCCAAATTGACCCAACCCTGCCCTACCTGACCCCTTTTTTCGGGTTCGGGTAGGTCCCGGATATGGTCTATCGGGTCCACGTTAGTCTTCGGGTCAGGTCCAAGTCCGGATCCGGGCTTATAACCTATACCCATGCCCTACCCGGAATATAACTACCGGATTTTCGGGTCCGGATCCGGATCGGGCCTTTTGTTTTTAAACTAAGTTTTGTACATTTATAAACTAAGTTTAAACATTGAAGTTATAAAGTTGTATAAATTAGAAAATAATAAAAAATATAAAAGTATTAAAACACAATGTTTTAAATCAAAACAAGCATTGTTTTATATATATATATATATATATATATATATAAATTTTCAACAGGTTGTGGGTCCGGGTCTCGGGCCTACCTGTCAGGTACAGGTCGGGTGAGAGGAAATATGAGGGGACTCAGGCCCTACCCAAAGTGGTTTGGGTAGGGTACGGGTCTGGACCCGATGGGGCTAGGCCAGATCTGGATCCAACTGATTCACATAGGGTATCTAATCGTGATACATTTCGACACCCCTAAAGTTTCGCAATAATGATGATCCACATTACCATATAATAAATAAATAAATTAATTAACAAAAATCATTCTAGCCCTACTATTTAGACCTATGCACTAAACTACCTAACATTTTGGTAACAATTACATCTGACCCCATTGAGCATTATTTTCAAAAAATGTCATTCGAGTATTTTCTGAGAAAAATATTGACGATAAATAATGACGGGATTATTGTAAAAACTAACCGGAACTGCTTGCTATGAGGCAATTTCTGCTTTTGCTTTTTTTTCTTCTCCTGTCCTTCGATCACCATATCATCGACGTCAAACAACAGGGTTGCATCAGACGGTGGTTTCAAATGACGCTTTCTCCACGCTGCCACGCAGACAGCAGCAATCTGCGTCAGGGGGCTTCCCACCAGCTTCTTAATCCGGTACCTCCTCGTCCCAGATAGAAATACGACTATTCCAATCGTGATAGCGCAGGCACATATACCGTACCCCCATGGACGCCCCGGATTGTCCTGTATGTAAACTAGGATTGTAACTGCTGCAAGGGAGCCAATGCTGATAAAGAAGAAAAACCAACCGAAGAAGTTGGTCATGCGGAGCCGCTCTTCCTGATCGGAGTCGTCAAACTGGTCGGAGCCGAATCCTGATACACTTGATTTAATGCCGCCTGTGCCGAGTGCGATGATGTAGAGGCCGACATAAAGGACGAAGAGTTGGGTATCGCTGGCACGGATGCAGTCGGAACTACCGGTTTTGCACTTCGGCGGTCGGAGGCTTGGGATTATGGTAGAGATGGTCAAGATTATCACTCCCTATATAAGCAAAAGCAATAAATAAAGGGTAATTAATTTCAAGTAATAAATATAATTAACATGTACAAATCATTATGAACTTCACATTTTGCATATTCCTACATTTATAAAGAATATAAGCTACCCATTTTATACAAGTGTTCAAGAATAAAGAATTGTTAAAATAATAAATTATTTGCAAAAATTATCAACATACTAAAATATGGTGGATTAATAATTTGATTAATAAGTCCAAGACAAGTAGTCAATACAAAATTCTGAAAAGGAAATTGGTAAATGATCTAATAGGCACGTTGAACTTACCGTTGCCTGAACAGTGGCAAAAATTGCAATCGTCAAATACCTGAAAAATAATAATAATAAAAAAATAAAATATTAACGATTTAAAATCAAATATGGTGCGATAGTATTATAGTAAATAATTACATGATATATAATTGAGCTTAATTAATTTTCACTTTCAATATACTAATAAATCAAACCAAAATAATTGTTTTAATTTAGATTCTTTTTATGATAATGCTACTTACCTGCCAAGGAACGTATCTGCGACGTAACCGCCAAATAAGCATAACATGAAACAGGTCCCAAGGAAATTGGTGACGGTGTTGGCTGAGGTTGCGTTGCCCAAATGCATCGTTCCCGTTAAGTAAGTCACCAAGTTTACAGCAATGCCGAGAGTCGTTAACCTCTCGCACATCTCCGCACCTGAATCACCATGCGATAAGTCAAAGGAGTAACGTTTTTATTGGGCATATCTATTTTTTGCTTTTTTGTTACATTTAATTTTTTTTGTTTTTCTATAAAACTAATTTTTCGTAAATATCTTCTTAAATTTTTATCATCTCTCTCTCTTTTTTTTTAAATATAAATATGTATGTATATATATATAGAG
>MKEJ01080092.1:2097-20089 GCA_001753735.1 Embelia ribes | reverse complement strand
GATCTCATTTTACTCACTTTCAATAAAATAAATTTCTGTAAAAATATAGCATTTTCTTTCAATTTAAAAATATTTTAAAAAGATTTTTATTGAAATGGAACTCGTTGTAAAAAGAATTAAATAATAAAAAAATATGTTTAAGGTGAGAACATTTTACTCACTTTGAATAAGATAATTTTTATCTAAGATAATTTTCTTTCCTCAAAAACGAATTTTTCCTTATTTATTAACATTTTATATGATAAAAATGTTAATAAATATTAATCTAAAATCTGAAGATAATTAAAAAAAATTATTATTATTATTTGCTGAATAAACAGATTTCATTTTGCTGACTTTCAATAAGATAAATTTCTGTAAAAATATAGCATTTTCTTTCAATTTAAAAATATTTTAAAAGGATTTTATTGAAATGGAACTCGTTATAAAAAGAATTAAAAAAAAAAAAAAGATGTTCAAGGTGAGAACATTTTACTCACTTTGAATAAGATAGTTTTTATCTAAGATAATTTTCTTAGCTCAAAAACGAATTTTTCCTTATTTATTAACATTTTATATGATAAAAATGTTAATAAATATTAATCTAAAATCTGAAGATAATTAAAAAAAATTATTATTATTATTTTCTGAATAAACAGATTTCATTTTACTGACTTCCAATAAGATAAATTTCTGTAAAAATATAGCATTTTCTTTCAATTTAAAAATATTTTAAAAGAATTTTATCGAAATGGAACTCGTTATAAAAAGAATTAAATAATAATAGAAAAGAAGTTCATAGTGCTAAGGGCTCGAACTCGGGTACAAAGGGACTTAAAACGAAGTTATAACCACTAGAGAAGAGTTTGTTTTGGTGCTACGTTTGACTGCACAATATAAATAATTACAAATTCATTTTCTAAAAGAATTAATTTCCGCCGGGGAAAGGAATTAAACTTGGGTCACTCACAAGGCAACTACGAGGCCACTTAATCCTTTGTTAGGGTACTGTAGCTATGTTTAAATACTAAATAATATTTATTTAACTCTAGCTTTTTATACTTTAAACATGAACGGTAAGTTACTTAATCCCAAATTTTCATTCAATTATGCAATTAAATTTGCATACAATTATTCTAACTAACAAAGATTATAATACTCATATCAATTTTGTGGAAACAATTAATTTCAAATGAATAAGATAAGAAAATGAAATTAAATTAGAAAATCAAAACCTTATTTGCAATCCCCACCTAAGGTCGGTTTGTGACGGAAAGTGGTGTATGTATGGTTGCCTACTTGATCCACCTTGCTCCAGTGGCCAGAACTTGACCGCTCTGTTGGCTAGAATCCTAACTCCGATGAGCTTTTAAGGAGGAGAGTGAAAGTATGATGTATGTGTGTGGAAGGGGATGTTTGTGTGAGTGTGTATATATAATTAAATTTGTGATTTATTGAGAAGGAGATAATGATAGGATAGAGTGATAATGTTTAAAGATATGGTTTAAAGAAGGGGTATGGGGAACAATATAAGTATGAGTGTGAAGAAGGGAGGAAAGAAATGGATGAAGGAGGAGTTGACTTGGTCAATCCCAACTAAATTCCCCTTAATTGTATTCTTTCCTTTCTAGTTTCTAATTTGGACACTTTTTCCCTAAAAACTTTCAAATGTGACACTAAGTTTTTTATTTCAACATGTTTAGACTATGTAGGTGCTTACAAAAGGAAGTAAGAATCCTGCTAATATATTGACTAAGGTAAAAACCTTAGATAAGTTGAAGCTATGCATGGCTTCAACTGGCCTTGAAGCTTCAGATTTCGAGCATTAGCGCCCATAACTGGTATGAGTTGATCATAGTTGAAAAGAAAAAGCACAAGATTGTGCAAGAGTTCAGTCTTCAAGTGAGAGACTATTGAGATTGTGGAGCTTGAAAATAGTTGTGGAGCAGAAATTTGGCTAAGTACCTAGGTCCGTTGGGAAGTCCCCAGTTTGACTAGGGAGGCCCTGACCTTAAACAACACCTAAAACCAGGTATAAACCCCCTACAGTATAACTAGAAGGTCCCAGGTTCGGTTAACCGGAGGCGGCACCCAATGACGCATTTTTTAGAGATTTGATATCAGTAAAATATAGAAAATTATTAAATCATTTCAACCTTATCTTCAGCATATCAATCAACATTTATTTAGGGTTACAACCCTAGTATAAATACATTTCTCTAATCATTGTAATGAGTGAAGATTGAAAAACAATCGAGTGTAATTGTGAGAGAGTAATGAAATTTGTATACTCTTATATCTCTCATATAGTGAAACACTCCTAGCTTGTGCACCCATAAACATAGTCAGGTTGAAGAATTGGATCAACAAATCTTAATGTGTGTTTTTCGTTTTATTCTTTAATTTTTCATATTAGTATATAATTCTGCAACATTTATGACAAAACAAGTATTTATTAAATATGAGAATTTTTCTTGATAAATGTGATACTACATTGTCTATGCCCAACTAGTTGTTGAAGGGGGATTTTGTTGATTTTTCTTGACGAGAGCCATACTTTGTCTATTTTTCAAGGTTACACCCTTATGGTGGGCTTTTATGTTGTAACCTTGCAAACATTTGTTAATTTGTTGTTAAGAAAGGGCCTTATGGTGGGCTTTTATGTTGTAACCTTGCAAACATTTGTTAATTTGTTGTTAAGAAAGGGCCTCGGATGTCCGAATTACAAGATTTTATTTCATTTAATTTTTTACGAGATTTGGTGTTTTAATTTGGGCCTTTATTTTTTTTTTATCAAAACGATCAGAATGGTACTGCAACCTCCAACCCTGATTTGTTTTGACACAACCCATACACATTGGCCTTCAATTTATATGGGCATGAATATGTTAAAAGAGAGAGCACCTAATCCTAAACTAGCACAAATAATATTATCACCCAAATCATATATCTCATTTTCTTACTTGCTAACGAGACGACTAAAATTTTTGAATGCAAATAATATTTAAATGTATTGCATTGATGGTCGGAACTAAAATGTTATCATAACATCGGTAGATAAACGAATCAGATAGGCTCCTTGGGTGAGAATAATATTGTTAGATAATTTATTTGGGCTAAAAGTTCAATACAGTAACTGCATTGTGCAAGAAAACAATCTTACCACACATATATTGTGACATTTATAGTATGATATGATACTTTTAGTAATGAAATAATTGGGTTACTATATATTACAAAAAATTATAATTATTATATATAATATTATAAGATATCGGGGTAAAATTACACTACGGTACTACACAGTTACTGTATCAAAGTTTCCACACTTCCCCTAGCGCGTTAAACGTGGTAGTAAGCACCCGGGCAGGGGCATAATCGGAAATCCAACCACTATAAATCCAATCCTTCGATCTACAAACACGGTCTCAACACACACACGAAGCTTCCCTCAAGCAGGGCATAATCGGAATTTCAACCACTATAAATCCCCACCATTCAATTCCTTAATCGCAATCCCATCTCTCTCTCTCTCTCTCTCTCTAGCAAATATGGAGTCAACCGTCCACCAGAAAACCAACTCCGGCGAGTACGCCGGAAAACACCACAATAAGTCGTCATCGGAGCTCCTATCCAGCGCCAAAGTGGTGGCGGAGGCGGCCAAAGCCGCGCTCCACCACGACTCCGCCAAGATCGACAAGGGCCGGGTCGCCGGCGCCGCCGCTGACCTACTCGACGCCGCTTCACACTACGGGAAATTAGAGGAGAAGAGCTTCGGGAAGTACGTCGACAAGGCCGAGACTTATCTTCACCACTACCACTCCTCCCATGCCGGCGGCGCCGCCCATTCGGAGGCGGCGGCGGGAGGAGGCGGCGGGTTTTCCGGCAGCGATTACTTGAAGATGGCGCAAGGCTTCTTGGGAAAGCATTGATTGTTGCTTAAAATTTGGGGGTTGATCTTGTACACATGTTTTATATGTTTTATGATATGTTTATTGTGAAAGATAAAAAGAAATATGTCTAGTTTTTTTTTTTGTTTTTTTTTTCTACGGTTCGGATTGATGCTCCAAACCTGTTTTACATATAAAAATGCACAGTTAAACAAAATAATTGGAGCTCCACGGCTACGCCGACCTACAAATCAAGTCAAACCTATATATACATATATATATATATACACATATATATATATATATATATGACACATATATATAGTGGAGATAAACTTGTGATTTCTTTGGATCCAATGTAAACATGTCATTACCATATAATTGGCATTCTTTAGAAAATAATATTTTAAAACTATCAAAGAAAATGGGGAGTGAAAAAATAGAGTGAAGTGAAATTACTCGGATCACCACCTGTTTCTCATAAACTCACTCCTGATGGTAAGAAAATTGTCATACTAAGTGATTCTCGTCGAGTCATTTCCTTGCTCTAAATATTGGCTATCCTAAAATTGAGATATACTAAATTTAAGCAATATCACAACAGCATATACTATTCATTCCCCAGTAAAATAAGTGATTTACTATAGTGATAGCTAGAACTAGGAGATTTGAGGTATAAGGATTTTAGGATCCAAAAAAGGTATATTATAGAAAATACCCTTAGGTTGCATGAATGGGGAATAATCTCGTGATTCTTCATAAGTTGTGGGTTCTAAGTTCTTTGCTGGAAAGTTTCCTAATCATTTTTTCCCCGTCCCGTGCACTTTCTTTAATATTAGCTTAGGGTGTAAATGAGCAGAACTGTTTGAAGGTTACTTGAGAATAGCTCGTTAAAAGCTCAAGTCTGAGCTCAACTTGTTTAATAAAAAAGCCCAATAAGAGCTTCATTTTAGAACTCATTTATTAAATAGGCCGAGCAAGAACTTAAGATTATTTGGCTCGTTAGATCGAGAGCCAGCTCATTTATCTATATATATATATAATTAATTTATAAATTTGCAAATACATATTATAAATAATATATATTTATAACTATTTACATATGTACGAGAGATTATAAGTGAGGAAACACTATCATAACATATCCAATTTTGGTACGGAGAAATAAGTTCTTTATCAATTTCTCTATTTAAACGCCACGTCAAAAGTAAAAGTAGATTTTATTTTTCCACATGGAGCGGGAAAAGGATTCATTACTTAAGTTTGTTATTTTTTAATACCCAAAAGTCACCATTGGGTTTAATATTTCTTTTTTATGGGCTCTACATATGGGCCGCATCTTAATATTTCATGTTTATGGCCTGCCAGTCAATTATTAAAGTCCTAAAATTTTCGACAAGCCCAGCTGAACAAGAGCTCGGGCCTGAGCTCCAGAATTGTAAGCGAGCCAGAGCACAAGCTGGCCCTAATAGGCTCGAAGAGAGCCTGAGCTAGAACACAAGCTGAGGGTTTAGGTCAACGAGCCTAGCACGAGCTCGGTTCGGCTTGGCACATTTACACCTTTCTAATTGGGCCTTAAGGTGGGCTTACAGAGAAAAAAATAATAGTTGGCCCTCAAGGTGAGGTCTCAGTAGATATAACTCAATATAAATTTTAATTATTGCTAAAAACGATGATTCATAACCAACCCGAGTTTTTGATACTAAAAGATAGTTGTAAGTTCGTTGAGAGCTGAACTTGAGCTCTGTAACAAACCTAGCGAACTTAGCATAACTAACACCAAGCTCAATTCAACCCGGCTACACCCCTAGCATTAGCTAAAGCTTCCAAAAAAGTAATCTTTGAATGTGTGTGTTGAATCTAATCCTCAACTATTAATACTTAAAATTAGATAGAACTTGAACTTTCTAGGGAAAATAGAACGCAAGCTCATACCTGTATTGTGCAAGAGCCCTAAATCCTGGGTTCGCCGATGCATATAGCATCACTATGCATTATACTTTCTTCAAAACACATTATTCAAGTACCAATCTCAAACTATCCTTACTTTTCACATCTCTGATATTCGAGCTGCTTCATTGTAATGAATACATATTATATACAGCAATTCACATTGGTTTTTCATCTACATTTCGGCATCTAAAATTGTTTGTTTATACTTGATTAAAGGGCGAATGCCTTGGCCAAACTCAAATCCTTTTATTTCTATTTCAAACACAAACCTAAAGTTTATTGGCATACATGCTCGATAGATCAATCCATGTATTCTTACACAATTTACGTACAAACCAAACAAGTGTTTCAAAACAAGTGCCCATTCTCTCCCTCACGCAATTTTACAATTTTACTAATCATTCAATCAGCATTTCGGCATATAGAGGAACACAATCAAAGAGAATGTTAGCATCCAATATTTCATTGGATTCGTAAAGCTTGATGAAAAAGATAATACAGAACTTCTCCTAGTAAGTGGGGAGTTGCATTTATCATTAAATAAAATGAACTACAGGATAGAAGCTCACAAAACTAATGACATCAAAGTGTCCTTTATGATCACCATCTCCTTATCGACGACGTGAGCAACTGCACCAAAAAGGAGATCGGAGAGAACTGGGTTAGTACCCATCGTTTCGTTGTTCTAGCTTAACACCTAATGCCAAGAGAGAGGTTAATCACAAGCCTACCACTAGATCAGGACAAGGGAATAGAATTGAAACGAAAAGAGGTTCATCACAAGCCTACCCCTAGTTTGGGACAAGGGAATAGAATTGAATCTTTCGTTTCTTTTTTTGATTTCTGAAAGTAAATGAAATTGAATACTTCTTATAATATAAAATTGCCAAAGTTGTAATATTGTAAGTATTCCCAACTTGAGGCAGCGATAAGTTTGCCAAATGTAAGAGAGAATGTGGATCAACAGAGGGGTAGGTCTTGAAATTAAAGTGGTTAATTTAAAAGCACAACTCAAGGTGCAGTTGCAGATTAGTAACTTTCCATTACCTCGAAGAGTTCAAATGGGCTGCCACGCCTATACGTATCATCCTTCTTGCTCCTATTATCATTTGTGAAAATGCTGCATAGTTACGTTCTCCACCCGACAAGTAATACAGCTATACTTCCCATAGTGACCAGGACAAAATTCGTGTTCGATGCTGCAAGAGTTGAGCATGGATCGATTTTCTTACTTTCGTGTTCAATGCTAAATGAGAAACTTCAATAACAAGCATGCATACCAGTAGGAAAAATTGAAGCTTTCAGATGTAGATTCGTCAAATATCGGGAGTGCAGTGTCTCCCTACTTATTGCTTTGAAGGAAAATGCCTGATTGATGGTGTATACTATCCAACTTCTTACCATTTGCTTCTAAAAAAAACTTGATTGATTCCCCTCCTTCAAAGTCACGGTTTTAGGTTCTTCTGGGACAAGCTAAAAAGGGAAAAAGGAAACTTTTCCCCAACTTATGCTGGTTCTAGCATGTTCATCAATTATGCATATATAAAAAGTATAATTACGTCTTCAGCTTACAAGTAGCAGCCAACAACTAAAAACGTTGATACAAATGCTTCTGGTGGGAAACATTCTTATACTCTTGGCTAGTGGTTCTCGTAGAAAGATTCACTGCAACTCAAATGCTGATAAACTCAATACAAGTTTTACAGAATGCAGAGCCCAGTGTTGGTTTACTTAATTACCCTCAAGTTGAGAAAGCTAACTGCAAATATAGAACATATACAATGCATAGACTGGAAAACTTTTGCTCATAAAATGCATTTTTCCAATCCCATTACACAATTACATGAAAAGATCTAACCTTATCAAGCAATCAAAATTTTCAATAGTAATTGGTTTAGAAGCCACAAGGTATAGATTCCATAATGTTAAAAGCATGAACAGTAAACCAGAAAAACTTAATTAAGATAAGCAAATAATGATTTGCTAGATGTTATAGAGTCATAACCAGACAAAAAGATTTGGGGGAAGAAACAATGAATACTAAATAATATTCTTACTGGGATACCCAAAACCCATGACTTGGCTAATGCAATTACAGCATTGGAATACCCAATCATTCCTCGACCATCCTCCCCATAACCGCCCGAAAGTAAGCACTCAAAAACCATCCTGAATACGGAAACCATAGATACGGAAACACAATAAACATAATTCTTTCAAAACCCTAAATAAAATGAATCAACAAGGGGAGGAAGCAGGTAGAACAACTTTCACACATTTTCGATTTAGATGACTTAAATATTAGTTTTTGTTTCTTGTTCCTCTTCCCAATTCACAGAAGAAGGGGATATTATTAAGGGAAACTCAATGTTGTAATACATATCCTAACCGCGACAAGGGGTTTTATCTTTTGCAAAGGCTATAGTCAATTGAACAAGCCATCATGCTCTATCAAATTTCTACCACGAAATTTATATTTGAATTAGTACATCGTAATGCTAGGGCTGTTCATTATACCCGCACTTTTGCAGGTCTACCAGGCAGGTCCGCGGGTAGACCTGCATCCACTCAACTGAACACAGCAGCAACACTCTTAAACATAAGCAATCCCCGGACACTTTGAGCTCTCTAAAATGATTTAAATTAACACAACAGCAACAATGCAATGTCTAAATTAACATAAAAACAACACCTGCACGGAGAAGGCATTATTGTAATTCGAACCCTAGACCTAATAAATGTAACTTTATTTACACAGGGTTCCACTCAACTGAACCAACCTTCCTCAATCTATTTACTGTTAAGAAACTCATTCGAAATTGGCACACACCATAAGGCCTTAAACTTTCAGTTTTTATGGGTTCTTAATTTCTTCTACTAAAATAAGATAGCCCTTTCTGGTATCTGGAACAGCAGCAAACCAAGCCTTAAATCCCAACAATTTGGATCGTCAAAATAGAACCAAAATAAGTATATCATATCTGGTCGTTAATGTGAGTTTTTGTACGCCACTTGTTCTTATAAAATGCAAATTGTCATCTATTTTCATAAACACATTTTTTTTCGTATTGCTTGCATCTACTGATGCCATTTATGTGTCTGAATGAACTAAATATTAGCACAAGAAGTTTTGCTGTGAAGTCCAAAGTTTTCTTTCAAGTGAAACATGCACACATATACATAACAGCTTCATTAGATAGAACTTGAATAATCCACATTCAATATTGCTATATTAAAAAACTGAAATTAAAATTAAAAACGTAACAAAAGGCTTACAGCATTTATTTGGTTGCAGCTTTAAATTTCAAGATTTTTTGCTTAAAAGTTGCAATCCATTTTGTTACACAACTTTTAATTGAACTTATATGCTGCATTAATACAACTTTCTCATAGGCAGAAACAAAAAAAAAAAAAAGCTAAATTATTTGTTTGTTTAAAAGTTGCAGCTGAACACAAAAAGCATCATAGCAAGGTCAAAACTTTCATTTTCAATATATGTACATCAGTATATGTGTATGCATATGTAATTACCCCCACTTGGTTAAATTCGAAGTAGCTCTATCAAATTGGATAACGCCCTCGAGAGTTACCCACAATCGCCACCACCACAATCGTAAAGGATAGAGATAGATATAGATATAGAGTGCGTAATGTTGACACAGCAAATATTGTCGTGTCTAAGGCTACACATGTGGAACGTAAAGCACAAAATACTACCTCACAAGTCAAGATTAGTTAGGGTAATTTGTTGTGATCTTATGATAAATATTAGTTATAAGTTACACATAAGCTATTGAAACTTTCTCATATATCACTTGAACTTATCTCTTTTTCAAACGTATATATAGACAACACACTACTCATGTTGAGGGTGTGCATTCCCATATTCTAATTACTGTGTTGTTAACTATCTTTCATGTAATATAGGCGCTAAACTAGGGCCAACTGTTCAAAAATCTCAATACATTTGTGTTGACTAGGACAAGAGGCAAGGGGAAATTGGAAGCAATTATTACTTATAACATAATTTCAAATTATATATATCTAACTTATCCAAACGATACAAGGGTTGCAGGAGACATGGGATCACTTCCCCAAGAGGGGTTGCTCGCCTGTGTGTCCATCGGTACATGAAAATTTGTATATTGTTAATATATTAAAATTAAATTATTAAAAAGTTAACGACAGTAATGCTATTGATTGTTCCCGGATTGAGATCAAATGACATATAGTAATTGGCTTCATTTAAAATTTGATATTCCGCATAAGTTTTTTGTCTCATAGTCCAAATTACTGTTGTTGAATTTAGATCTAACGATTAATAATAATCAATGAAAGTAGTTGTCATTAATTTTTTAATGTCAATTTCCTGTTTGCAAGTATAATTACTGATTTTTTTATATTTAATGGATAAAATGAAAATAGTATTGGCATCTAGGATTTTGAAAATATAACTAATATTATAAATAATGCTAGTATTCCAAAAAAAAAAAAAGAAAGGGACACAATTTGAGGGTTGGAACGATGAATTTAAGTAAAAACAAGTTACGTTTCTTGATGACTATTGATACGACTTTGAAGCAAAATATGATCTGTCCATGAAATTTTTGGCGCCCGCCTCAGGGTTTTCTTGTGATTAATTGGTTGATATAAATACACACAAATGCCAAAAAAACTCATACCCCCATAACATATACTAGAATGCTGGCCTATAGCAGCACCCACCCAGATTGAGTTCAACTTCTATAATTTATTCACAGAATTGTACGGTATGGCTTATAAAACTGACTGGAAAGGGACCAGGGGTCTCTCTAGCAGGACAACCCTACTCAGCGTACCATAAACTGTATTTTCAAATCCACGAATAAAATGAAATAAATTTTTTTATTTTATTATTTTTTTAATACCTATACATTTAATTTCAACCGCTAGCGCTGACGGTCCAAATATGCCGTGCAATTCACCCAGTCTATCGAATAGAAAGTCAACTGAATCACCGAAACTAAGTTCCACACATGAGACGTATTTCAGGTTTAGTTGACTTGTGGAGTAAAATTTTCATAATCAGGTGCTCGGGTGATTTGGTGCACCAGATGGTTAAGATAAATTTTACATGTGAAATACTAGTTTACGGGTGCAATTAATCTTGAATCTTAACCATTTGATTCACCACGTCACTGGGCACGGAGAATTTTAAGTTGTACTCAAAACTGAGAACATCTAGCATGCATTTTAAGAATAGCATTTCGTTTCCGATATCGTAACAAGCTTTGCCATCTGCATGCTCTCCTGCAATTCAAATACGTTGATACAAACAAAACATAATAAAGAACATAATAAAGCAAAGAAGTTATGTTACAGAGGTCCGAATGCTGTACGTTAGATACGAAATCATAAACAATTCTGCTACGACGAGACGAGCGACAGCAGTTAAAAGTCAAAACGGAGCATCCACATGAAGACAACAAATGAGCCCTAACCCGTTAGTTTTAAAAATCTATTAGTCTTGTTAATGCCCACGAGATATGCTCCAGTCAAGACTATGTATGACCATATTCACCGATTCATACCCACAACAGTAGCACCGCCATTGTTTTCGATCTCAGTAATCTGTACAGCAGATAAATTAGCTTCCACATGTCCACCATTTCCAAGTTCACTTGTATCTTTATACATTCCCAAATTTGGGAAACCATTATACATAACACCATTCGGCATGCCCAAAATGGCGACTCCGCTATTCGAGTAAGCTGGATAGAATGTGGAAACACTCCCAAGCGGCATTGGGCTCCCTCTGAAACCAAAATGAGGTGGGGGGCTTATCAGAGGACTTGTTGGTCCCACATGCGCCACATCGTAACTAACTCCGTAAAATCCCCCTACAGGAAAGACGGGACCAAATGGGATTGGTGGGCCATAAGTGTACCCAAGAGTTCCCCCATACCCGGTGGTGATAGGCCTGTGAACCGGGAGGCTACTACATGCATCCGGATAAGGTGCGTAATTTCCAACCCTCGACCTGTGATTACCTTTACCACTCACTTCATCCTTTGGCACAGCCCTCTTGACCTCGACCAACTTGCCACAGAGTTCGTGAAAACTCTTCCGAGTAACTTCCTCAACGATCTCCTCTGAATCAAAAGTGATGAACCCAAAACCCCTAGGCCGATTTGTCGTGTTGTCATGCATTACGACCACATCTGTAATGCTACCAAACTGCTCGAAATAGGATTTGAAATCGTTTTCGGTGACAATAGGCGATAACCCCCCTACGAATATCTTCTTAGTTTTAAACTGACTGTTATTGTTAGTCATATGATTGTTACCTTTACTGTTTCTACTCAAACCATTACTGTGCTGTTCATTTCGGAATTGCTCACTCCTGGGTATTGCTTGTTTCACATCTACCTGCAAAGCGAAGTAAAATCAAATCAAGCTAGAAAAATCCTAAATCAAGCTAACAAGTATTCTTAAATTAGCGAATGATATATATGAAAAGAAAGCAAACCTAACTATATGACAATACATTGCAAAGTGATGGGAACAACAGTATTCAGCAATTAACCAACAAACACATAATTCTTCAAGTAATTCAACACTAAAACGTTCATACTGCATGGGAAAATGGGCCAATCACGAATTTTTATCAACAACAAATACCGAAATGCAGCCGTTAAGATAAAAACAGATAAAAGACATTTTTCCTGCTAATGTAAAAATGTCAACCCCTGCATTTAACACAAGCGCATGGAAAATGAGACAGACGCACATTTCAAGTAAACAAAAAGTACCAATATATAGTCATTAAGGTGAAAACGCTGATAAAGCATTCAACCTGATAATTTAAAAATGACAATCCCTGCATTTAACTCAAGCATAAGAAAGCAATAAAACAACTAAAAAACCCAACAAATTCAAACAATATCAGACATTAGCCCAAATGTTTGTGGGCATATGCATCATAATTGTGTACTAGTGAGATTAAACCCCTTTCAAGGAAACACCAAAGTTGTACATGAGTGTTTGTTTCTATGGACTATTCCCATGGTAATATTCATTTCTCTTTACACTAATCTGACCCCAGGGGAAGGGTAGGACTAATTAATAAAAATTCCAGAGCCCGTTATTTGTACTACCACATCCTTGTAAACATATTCTTAACCTAAATTATTTAGACAGGTAAACTCAGTCCACCAATAACAAGCTTCTCCAGAAGAGACAAGGGTTCTCCCACCAGTGCCCCCAAATGGCTCCATATCCTTAATTTTAAGAATGAAGTTCAAAGGAACCCTCCACAAGTGCATCCAAACACTATTCAATCCACTTTAAATAGATGCTTTGCTGCAGTGATCTCGTTGAGCTAGGGAACAACTGTTCATCCCTAATTCTGTTTTAGAGTCTAAGGGATCTGATTTCTGCATCCTCCATATCCCAGCCACTATTTAGACTTTGAGGTGTAGGGATTAAAATATAGGGGTTGGAAAAGTTACATCATGATACCCACAAGTCTTCAAAAAACTATCATTCATCATTAAATTAACAAACTTCCAAAATACAAAGCACATGCAAAGAAAAATAAAGACATTAAAACTTGACAAAAACCAAAAACATGGAAAACCCTTTACACAATAACAGAAAAAGAAGAGAACTCGAGAATACCCTTCTCTGAAGAATGACGTGGCAGTCCCCGAGAGCCCGTTCGAAAGCATCCGAGTCCCCAAACGTAACGAACCCAAACCCGCGGCGGGTCCCGGTGGTTCGATCCACAGCCACCACACACTCGACCACATCCCCATACCTAGAAAAATGCTCTCTGAGCGCCACGTCACTCGTCTCCCTCGGCAACCCACCCACGAACAGCTTCAATCGATCCAAATCCACCATTGTCAAAAATAGAAAACCAATTGATGAGGGAGATGGAGGGTTTGTCTACATTTATGGCGGGAAAATTGAGGGGAGGAGATGAAACCCTAATCGAGAGGTACTGAGAAACCCTAACTGTGAAAAATTTGGGGATCTGAGATTTGATTAATTACTGTGCGGGGGCAAAAAGTGACGTGGTGGGGTTCAAAAGCTTTCGTCTTTGGGCTTTAGATAAAGTTTTGATACGATTAATAAATATTTTTGTGTTGTTCGTGGGCTAGGCCCATTTAATACATATTATTCTAGTGACTAATTAAATGAAAATAACAAATGGTCCTTAATTTTGTGGGCTCGGACCAATTAAATAACAATTATAAATCGATCCTTAATCTCCAGTAATTAGAATTAATTAAACGAAATCTAAATAAAACATCATATTTGATTGTTGAGATGAGTTTTTTGACGTTACTTGTTCCTATTTAAAATAACTTGTTAATCTATTTTTCCAACATTTATTTGTTTTTGTATTACTTGCATCATGTTTTTAAAATTTAATACTACCCTTTTTTCCCTTCCATATTACTACTGTTATTGTTCTATTTTAAAATGATGCATTAATTAGTCTTCTTTCTTATTACTTAATCGAGCCACCATTTAGGAAACTTTTTCGTACTAGTTGTTGTTAGAGTTAACAAAGGGCCCCGATGAGATACAGATGCGTCCTCTTTGATGGGTTCGGGTCGGTGAGGCTGTATCATGGTCTTCATATTATAGATGTGCAAGTCTTGGGGTTAAGCCTAAAATCAAGATTAGTTGGCGGGTTCGGATACAGGTTGGTTGAACATTTTATGGGCTGGAACTGGGTCAATTTGTTGCTCCTGTGTGTCCGTCCAATCTTTCATTTTTTGGGCTTGGGTCAGGCATGATCGCATAGTCTGCCCCCGTTGTTGTTGTTGTTAGTCGCAGTGTATTTCGAAGCTTGTATTATTGCTCACAAATATGCTATTCGCGAAAGCTGCAACCAAATAGCTGAATTGTTGTACAAAATGTAATCCCCAAATTAAGTCACAAAATGTTCAATTTCTTTTTAGATGCGATTACGATAAACTCAACATTTAGCCATTCTCATTAATTCCTAATATTTTCACAATCCTTAATGTTTTCAGTTCAAAATCAATAGATACCCACAAACATTGAACATGTGTATGATATATCCTTTTATTGTTAAGTGATGCAATTTGAATTGACTGTATAAACCTTCTGTATAAAGAGCCGACAATGTACTAAAAAAGATTTGGGATAAGTCAAATGTAAAATATACTAGTATATGATTTTTAATGATTCAAGATCAATTTTAACAACCAAACAAAGTCATTAACGTGTTTGTAGCAAAGCACCTTGAAGCATAGTTGGTGTTTGACTATTTGGTAGATACTGGAATTATACACATCTATTAACCGTACGTAACGCTAACGAACAGAAATCAATCTCGTCAGTGCAAAATAACACAATTTTTTATGAATAATGATAATAATACCAACTATTTATTTTAATTATTTATACCAACTACTTACGTCAATTTGGATTGTATGTTTCATAATTAACAACACCGTCCTGCTTTTAAGTAATAAAGATAATATTTGGCGATATGATCAATTCTAAACCACACAATCCAAATTTGTACAATAAATTGGTATGAATGTCATTTCTCAATTTTTATACCCATTTTACCATTGTTCTTCCGAATAAGTATTTTAAATAAGAAACTAATAATCTTTTAAAATTTTTATTACATAAATGTTATATAATGATACCGAACTTTTGGGCCACCCATTAAACAGAAAAACTATATTAAATCAACCAGTGCAACACAATGTTCTTTGTTGTAACTTATTAATTATACCTTTCACGATCTTTAAATCTAATCACAAGCTAACCAAGTGATCAGAACTTAGTCCCTCCTGTCCTAAAAAAATACACTTTAAATCTTTCAAAACTATTAGCAAAATTAGTATTTCATTTTTATATCCATTACATTAGAATATATAATTTCATTTGATAATAAACGCCAATAGCAAACATATTACCAATAAAATATAAATGTTTTTGAATTCTGTCTTTTCTCAAATGTACAATGGCCATTAAGATTGGCTTTGGTATATCTTCAAAATTTATTTTCATATAAAGATGTACTGTCTTCAATAATGACAAATGATCTAATGCAAGAGCATGATATACATGCATAGTAATTGGCACATACAAATTGTTCATACTTATTGATGTTGTTAAAAATTAGCCGGATCATATTTTATAGTAACATATTATCTCTCTTCCTATAAAATAGGTGGCATGGCTAATTTTTTTATTTTTAATTTGTTAAAAATTGACATGGCTAATTTTAGACCATACAAATAAGAATATATATGTACGTATGTTTGTATGTATGTACAAATTAGTATGAAAATATTTACTCTAAATATTATCAAGTCCAAGAGTAAAGGTGAAGTTAACTAAATGGATGTTTGTGCCAGTCTAAGATAGTACCTTCACCACATGACTAACAAACTATCATAAAAAAGGTCTTCTCAAAATATGTACTACCCTTATTTTATGAGTTTATATTGGTTCGTTGTACAATATATAAACCACCTAAAAAATTTACATACATGTATGTAATTTACATAGTTCTAAACAAGTTCGGTTTCATATTGTTAAGAGTTGGACTTGGTCTCATTCATATAAAATGAGTTGAATCTGAACAAGAAAACAAGACTTGTTAGATAAACAAGCATCTAGCGAGTCGAGCTTGAACACCTTCCACTTAGCTCGTTAATAGCTCAAACTCATCTGAATAATTTTGGATCATATATTTTCAATATATATATTTTAAATTAGAGGAGTAAGTTTACAACTTTACATACATTAACACATATAGTTGACATTAAATTTAATAAGTGAAAAAAAAAAAACAAATCGTTCTCTTGACTAGATGGTACATTCTTTAATAACTTAACCCTTCTTAATAGCATTCTTAAGATAAAAATAAAAAATAAATTATTTAATGATTTAGTTATTTGCTATATAAGCTAGTACAATGTTGATAGCTGACAATTATATTAGACATCCAAGTTAATGATATTCTTTAGGATATTCTTATTAAATATTTGGTGAAAAATAATAAATACTAGTTATAAATCCAAAAGAAACAAGTTGTTTATGAACAAATTTGAGCTTAGCTCGATTTTATACAAATATAGCCTGGACAAAACAAATAGGGTTTGTTATTAACTAAAGAGTCGAGTCTAAACAGTTACTCAAGACAAATGAGTTGCACTTGAATTGATTAGGACTCGGTTATATTCATTTGCAAATCTAATTCTATTTAGCGTCTAGTATGATAATAGAAATAAATGAATCAAACTCACCACGCCCACTAAAAATGTTCGTTATTTAGAAGGAAAAAAAAACATGCTTGCTGTTTTCAAAAGTAGAGATAGGCACGGCATGAAAAAAAAAATGATACCATAATTTTTTATTTTTTTAAAGTAATATTATAAGCAATGATAGAATTACATAAAATGTGACTAAATATGATTTACTCGTGATTTTCGTGAATTCCCTAGTAGCTACGAAACTTCCGGAGGCGAGTTTCTAGTACGAATTTGAAAAAAAAAAATCGTATGAGGAACGGGTTCTAAAAAAAATGACTATGGGTAATTAAATTATTTCTTGTGTTTATAATATTGGATCAAATTAGTGAAAATAAACATTGAACCAAAGCTCGTGCTTGTGGACTCAATCCCAAACTCCCCTCACATGACAAGTTGTGACCTCAAATTCTAAAAGCAAAAAAGGATTTCATTAAATAAACACAATTTGACCGGTCTAATGCGTGCGAATATTCGGTAATTGCGTCGTAATTGTTATTTCGTAGAAATCTTAGCACAAGCCGGATTTAATTAATTAATTAACTAACTTATCAATCCCTGTGTTATTTTTTAATTGTGATGCATGTGAGTTGGGTGTTGAGCAATTAGCTTAATTGGTTGGGAGCATGATTCATCAATAAAAAGTATGCAATAATTAATTTACAATGGTGTACAAGTTGGTAACTAACCAAACTAGTGGGGTATTTTTTCTCTTGGTTCTCAAATAACCCTAAAGTACGGTTAAGTTTGAAAATAGCATTCACACATATAATTTTCTATTGATCGTAAAATTAGAAGAACTCAAATGAGTTGCTCTCTCTTGTTCTTTGTATTTGAATATTCAAAATATGACTTTTTAAGATAAGGTGATAGTTTACT
>MKEJ01080088.1:0-10831 GCA_001753735.1 Embelia ribes | reverse complement strand
AAAAAAAATTAGGTAAAAACAGTGATGAAGAAGTAGATAAAAGTTCGAAGTACACGTAGTATTGCTATATTGGCTGAGTGACAAATGCTAACCTCATTTGAATCGTATTTTTGTTTGATTTGATATTGAACGCCTTTAGATTTTTTTAGTTACATTTTTTAATATTTTTGTTTTTATTTGTAATTTTAGTTCTATACCAACAATAATTAATATGATTATCAATGTAATTTTTTTAAATAATTCCAGCTAACTTATAATAACAATTTACTTCTTTTTTTTTTATACCACAAAAGTATTTGAAAGTACCAGTACATTATTTACTTATTTCTGAATATGAATTTCATAAAATTATTATTATGTTTTTCCATATTAATAATAAATAAATTCGCAATTCACTATCTCAATTTACTAAAATTTTAAGGCTAAAATGGTGATGATAAATAGTTAATTTCGTAATTTGGTGTTTTATAAAAAGTAGTTCATGCTATAAATTTTATAAACACATTTAAGGCATTTTTCTAATTAACGAAGTTGAAAAGAAAAGAGTAGGAATCCATTTCATAGAAAGCACAAAATAGAGAGAGGGTAGAAAGAAAGAGACCCATAGATGAGGAGAGAGAAGATAGTGAGTTAAAACTAACTCATGGCTATAGATATCAAAAAGTTTAGCCAAATTAGATGATGTGATTGGTCAAATTTAAAAAGAGGATGAAAACATGATAAAACTAAAATCCTTCTTTGAGTGCACTTAAAAATATTTTTTAAAAAATATATCCATTTTTTCTATCTTTATAATTAATAAAATAGCTTAATTATATTCGCTACATTTTTCAAACATATTTTTGGCTTATTATAATAAAAAGTTATTTTTATCAAATGATATATATTTATTAAAATAATTTTTATTATTTATTTATTAAATATTAGGACTAAAATTATTTTTAAAACAAATTGGAGAATCAGGGTTTGAAAAATAACATGTCTAACCCAAAGCCTAGGTTAACTAGGAGGGGCGCGGCTATAGGCTTTCAGAGATACAATAAAATGGGGCTTTTAATATATATATATAAATAAATATACAAATAAATCTATTTGAAAATTTCTCTTTCCATATAACTTGATAGGTTCAAAGGTTTGGGAGGAGAAGGAAAGAAAGGTGAGAGGAAGTGTAGAAATTTATATTTGTTGACCAAATTTAGTAAAAGGAATGAATGGAGGGGGAGTTGATAATGCATTTCAATCGTTAATTTGAAAATCGACAGTCAAAATGCGTTAGACGGAGCCTGTCCGGCAACTCTGCCGTACAGACTCCCAATCCAATGTTTTTGACTACTTTATTTTTGGATTAAGAATTAATCCCCATCATTAACAATAAGGTTGTAACCTCTTTAAATTTAATCTTTTCTTGCTAGTAACAAATTTACCAAATTGCTACTCAAGCAAAAAAGAGATAAGGTAGGGATGTGGAAGCCCGCATATGAGTGTGAAAGGGAGGGGAGGCATGGGTAGGAAATGTAGACGAGTGAAAGAGAAAGAGAGGGAAGAAATGGAGAGAAGGAATCCACACACAGAGGAAAACGACCCGAAGGATAATTTTGTCAAAAAAATTACAATTTTTTATTTTAAAATTATTAAAGTTGTCCTGTTTTTGGAACAGCGACAAGTATTGATACTATTTTTGCAATTTTCCAAATCAATTTACAAACTTATTTTAAGCATCTATATATTTTCTTGATTATTATACGTACATGGAAAAATAATGTCTGACTCAGTCTTTTAAAGTGTAAGGTTGAGACACCATATGTTAGACATAAAGTAAAATTTTACAATAAAAAACTTCAAAAATAATTTTATAAAATTATATTTTTATAACTAAAAAATGTATATTACTTTTACAATTTTATAAAAAGGGTCGGAAATTCTACTGCATGTAAAGATAACCATTTTTGGCCCCCAGGGCCGTAGCCCAGTTGGTACTCGGACAAGATTTTGCACCAAATGGCAAGGGTTCGAGCCATGACAGCTGCAGTGTGGGATTTTCATTTCCTCTCGGGGGTGGGTCCTTATGGGCACCAGACACTGGGTCACTCGTTTAGGAGGCCACTGGGTACCCTGACTCACATCCTCCACGGGACCTTTAGGGCTGGATCGTGGAGGCGCCCAAGTGAGCGATTTCAACTTTTTGCACGAAAGATAACCATTTTCCAGAGCCATCCAGAATGTCAACTGTGGGCCCCTTGGTCCATCTCAATGATCTCACTTGATAACTCTTGCACGTTAAAGCTACTCAATGCAACCTAACTTAGAAATTTAATACCACTTCACCATGAATGGCCAGGATAAGGAACCACTGTCTGTCTGGTTTTTTTTTGCTATTTTGAGGTGCGGTTGGCCCCAAAATGCATAAGTAAAAAAATATTAATGAAACGGGGTATTGGTATATTTTTTGTCATTATTGATGTTAAAAAATAATATATTTTTTTAATAATTTGTCATTACTTTGGGCAAAAGAATAATTGATTTTCGTCATCACTGGGGTAAAAAAGTAATTAAAATACTTTGACTTTTTCTACCCGGCCAAAAGCATATGTCCCACGCGTTATTCTCCCTCTTCGTACATCCATCCATTCATTACCTAACTAAAAATTAAAAATATCAAACTAATATTTTTTTTTTTTTTGCGTGGTGTTTACTCTCCATACTTGAAAACTCTTTTTTTAATATAACTAATTTTTTATACAAAATTATTGTATTTTAAGAATATTATTATTACAAATTTAAGATAATTTATCATAACTAATTTTAATGAAAACTAATTTTAAAAAGTAATAATAAGTTATTCCCATTTTATACTAATTTATCCTAAAAAATAGTATATTATATATATATATATATATATATTATACTATAAGACTTCAATTTAAGTGGACATAAATTTCATGTTACTTTATTAAGATGTTCTATTATTCTTTAATATTTAGATTTGTGAATAGAAATTTTGTACATTTTTTCTGTGCAGTTACTGTACTATTGTAAAAAAATAATTTTTTCCAAAATGATTAGTACGATAAATTTAAATAATTTATAAAGATTACAAAAAAATCAAAATTTATTTGGAGATAAAAAAATGTAATATATTTGTTGATACCAAATTTTGTACAAAATATTATTTGTATAAATTGATACTAAATAAATTTTGAAAAATACTATTGCAATTTTTATGAATTACTTAAATTTATCATATTAATTAATTTGAAAAAAATAAAAATAAACTTTGAAAAATAAATTTATCACATTAATTACTATCTACAATTCACCACTGTTAGTGGCGATTTCTTTTTATTTAACTAATAATTCACCACTAGGAAGATATATTACTATGATTTACATATAATTACAAGGCAAACTATGCATATGTGTCACAATCACATATATTACTATTAATTTTTATTTTTTTCAAAATAATTAATGTGATAAATTTAAATAATTTATCAAAATCGCGTAAGCATTTGTCAAATTTTATTTGGCATTAATTTATACAAATAATATTCTGTATAGAATCCGGTACCATAAAATATTATTTTATTTTCTATTTTCAAATAAATTTTGAAAAATATTGCCGCGATCTTTATAAACTACATAAATTTATCACACTAGTCATTTTGAAAAAATAAAAATAAAAATAAATTTATTTTAGAATCATGACAGGAAACTGGATAAAAAATAGGACAGAATTTTAATCCACTTATATTTAGCATTCTTTTCAAGTATTTGCTATATTTAGCCCTATCTTTAAGTGCCAGAGTATATAATGCATACATGATGATGCATTGGCCGCCTAGCAAAAGGACACAAAAATAACAAAAACTTGTTCAGGAGACACCAAAAAACAGAAATTGTAAGATATTTTTGATTTGTTTGGTTCTATAACTTAAGCAAAAAAACGAAAGTTAATTTTTTTAATTTTTATTTTTTTGTTGTTATTAAGAAAAAAGTTGATCGCCTTAAAATTCTAATCCCTATAGGCCAAAAATTAATTGTGCAGTTGAATAATTGTGTTTGGCATAATCAATAACTTATTCGGTTTAATTATGGAGTTAACTTATATGCCAACATGTAAAATATTCATATAACATACTTTCACTTTGGACAAATGACACATCACACATATTCAGGGGTACTAAAAACAGAGATGCTGCTATAGATAACATCATATAAATTATTATTGGGAATTAAAATTTTATTACGGCCGGGGTGTATCCAAGTCAAATATAAAAAAAATTACATCAAAAATATATGACATTTAATGGATTTTTCAATATAATGAGAATGTTATAGTCCCTCTTAGCTAACTTTTAGCTTTTTCTTTTATATCTTCGTATACTCAATAAAAGAAATAGACATAAGTTCTTAAAAAATACATACTAACACTACATTTAGGAATAATATGAGCTAAGTTCTAATGTTGTGTTGAGAGTTTCAACATCATCGATCATATCATCATGTGCCTCTCTATAAGAATGGCCGACTTGTTTGAAGTCTACCATGTTCATTCGGTTGATTGACAAAATCCAGACCATAAATATAGAATTTTTGTATTGGATGCTTTATGGTAAGGGGGAAGACAACGAGGTCCAAAAGCTTAATTGGATTCGAGATACACAATGCATGTTTGTTAATAACCTTGTCGAAGCTTTTAACAAGTATTTTATCCATATATTTGTCTCTGTGCAAGTACGAGTTAAAATTTTCATGCGAACTACTTGAAAACATCCCTGTTACGGAGTCAGGGTCGAACCTTGGGTGCTAAAATTCTACACTATGAATAGTAAATTCAATTTTTTTTAAATACTTTATATACCATATATAAAAATGGGATTTAAATCCATGACTCCAACCAATAAGTATGTGTTTAATTTCCATTTATAGTGTATATATATATATGAAATATAATAGTACTTTTTATTATTGTTTGTGTTATTTCTCCAAATTTATACACTTTAGGATTTTAATTTGAGAAAAAGAAAATATGGAAGGGACCAAGTATGCAATACTTTTAACTATAACGGCCAATTGTGTTTTGGACTGTTCCATATTTTAAACTATGAGAACCAAATATAATATACTTAGTAAAAATAGGTGTAATTGAAAGGAGTTTACCATTAGGCTACACATAATCTTTGTTTATGAGGAGGCCAATATATATAATATACAAATTTTAGTATTTTTTTCACTTTCGAGTTCTTCATTTATTTCTCTAAGTTCCGAATAAAAATTCACCCTAAATCTGTATCTCTCACTTTTTCCTCTTAGGTTGTATTATTCCCAGATTCTTTGCTGTACTCTTTAATTAATTCATTTGCAATGAACTGTATTAATTGATTGAGCAATCCTTTGCCTTTGTCATTAGCAGCATCATTGAGCCTTAGAATGTTAAGGCTTACTTTGGTAATATATGATGTTGCTTTTCAAAAGTCTGTTTTTCAAATTTTTTTCTAAAGTTTGATTCTAAAAGTAAGTACAATCTTAGTTTTGGTAAATAGATTATAAAAGCTGATTTGATAAGTAGTGTTTCGTTTAGTAAAATCATATTTTTTATTGTAAAAACACAAAAATATTATGGGTTGGGAATGTAGTAATTATAGTTGATGTTATTTTGGTTACTAATGATAAGAAAAAGAAGAAATAGATTTTGAATACACCCCCAAATGTGCTTTTTAAAAAGCACATTAAAGTTTACCAAACATCTTAGTATACAAATTACAAAAAATAAAAACAGAAGCAGATAGTAAACAATAATACAAAACTGAACCTAAGCCTTACTTTGGTAATGCTAATCCTTTTAGAATTTGATAATAGAAATGGGTGTCATTTTAGCGTTTGGTAAATAAATTTTAAAAAGTGTTTTGCTAATTAGTATGGTGTTTGTTAAAGTTCTATTTTTCATTGCAAAAAGATAAAAGTAGATATTTATGAGAATGTAGTAATTTTAAGTAAGATTATTTTGGTAATTAATGATAGAAAAAATAGAAGCAGTTTTTAAAGGTATCATCACTAAAGTTGCTTCTAAAAGCACATGTAAGGTCCCATTCCATCTTTTTAAGTTTTACATCTTTGGAGCAATAAACTAGTCAAATTTCATTAGTTTTTGGGTAGTTATGGTGGACTTGAATATTAAAACCAAATTTTATTGAATGTCAAACTTTCCTTGTGACACCTATTTAATATTTTGACAATATCCCTTAAATAAAAAAAAACTCAATTAAAACCCATAATATATGTTTAGAAAGGAAAATACATTATCTATAACTTTCGTATTTTGGAAAAAAGTGAATTTGAAGTGAAAAATTGTCAAAAGAGGGGTTGAAAAAAGTACATTAGAAACTGACATGACTGTGACTGTTGACAGTTGTGCATTAGGTGTCAATAGTCGCCTCTTATGTGTTGACAGTGGGAGTGTTCTAGGGGCAAATTTGTGCTCCACCACTATCTACAGTCAAGGAGATGACTGTCGATAGTATGCCCTAGTTCAGTTTTGCGAATTTTACGAGAAAACGCTTTATGTCATAACACTTTGAACCCTAATTCTATAAAACATATTTTCACAGCCTCCATACACTCAGAGAGAAAAAGAGAGGGTTCTTTAATTCAAGATACGTCAATTCCTCGGGTTGAATCGCTAAGTGCGGAATCAAACTCTTCTCTTCATTCTAGTCATTGTGAGGTAATTTTCTCTTGAGTTGTTCCAGGTTTTTTTTATCTCAACTAAATCATTATTGTTTATATTGATTGATCAAGGCTTGAATAATCTAATGACAATGAATTCTCTATTACTTGTCCATAGGTTTCCGTTTTTCATTGGTATTCCCTAGTGATGATTGTTAGGTTATCTTCTCCAATATTTTTTTGAGGGGATTTTTATGCATAATTACATGTATGGTTAGGCTATTGTTGTATCATGGTTAGAATCACAAATTTTTATGTGTTCATATGCACGCTTTTGATACTATGTGCTTTTGTGACCTAGTTGTATGTGATTAAGAATTGTGATGGTGATCTAAATAAGAAATTGTTCGTATTACATAAAAGAGGATTAATTGATAATTATGATTATATGAACATTTAATCAAAGGTGTTAACCAGTGGAAACCTTTGTAACGAATTGGGTTGAGAATGTTTGTGAAAACGTGTGATAATATAATTGAACAATGTGTGTGTATGGAGAACAGATGGTATGAGTTTGCAGTTTTCCTTATCAAATGCAACTGATGTGGCTTTTGACTCTACTTGAATAGGTTCCAAGTGGGATTTGGGGTATGAAAGTCTATCGAGTAAGTCTTTACGCATAAAGCCACAGATAAATGGTATGTCCTGTGGAGTATGTTTAAAATGTGTAACTAAAAAGGTATAACTAAGATATGTGAAAATTATGTAAATTTACTATGAGCTATGTGTATTCTTACGCATATTTATGTGTGTTGAATGCTAGTGGTAGATGATTGTAGTCATTATACATGCTAGAGCATTGTTATACATAATTTCTTATGGTGGTTAGTTTTCAATGCAGTATTCTTAATCGCCTGTTGGAATTTTTTTTAATTTTCTTTCGTTTATCTCCTATAAAACCCCAAATAGAAACAAGTACAAGAGATTCTCATACACGTGGCTAGGAGTTACGTTGGAACTCACTTGAGTAAAGGTCATATGTATTTTATTATTTTTATTTTTTTTCCAGTTTGAGACAATTGTTAATTTATTATGTTAAGCTATTGGGTTAAGAGATGTTTTATGCTAATTTTGGTCGTTCTTTATCTTTCTGTTGTTCTAAATAAATGGACAAACTATCTTATAAGTTACTTTGAGATTTATTTGAGTTTAATTCAATATATATATGAGTTGCCTTTGATTACTATTCATGAAGATTGGCAGTTTTAGCCTTTATTGTGGTTTTTTATTTACGATGTGATGCTATTCACGTGCTCAGAAAATAGTAAAATAACAAATGTGATAATATCCTTCTAAAAGCAAAAGAAAGTTATTGAAAAAATAGATAACTTAAAATTTACCAAACACTGCACGATATAATTTAAAAAAAAAAAAGCAAGTAGGAAAAAGCAACCAGCTTGGGTCTCAGTCATGAGCAAGTATTAGTCTCCTGATACAATAACTAATCAAAGTTAACTCAGATGTCATGTATGGCTAAAGCTATTGTGCATCATTAGCCATATAAACTGTAGTTGAAATTTACCAAAAGAAAATGATTATAAAGTAACTCAACTAACAAAAATATACCCTCCTCGATCAACAAAACCGAGGCCACACTCACATCCCATCGTATTCATAAGAGGGAACAGTAAATCACCATTACCAACAGGCTTAGGAACCAAGAAAGCTTTAAACCTTGCAGAAATATACACATGGAGCCCAATATACATATTTAAATTTAAGTCAGCAGATCGTGGAGCGGAAGCGTGAGAACATTACACCTGTAGACCGAAATCCTATGAGAGTGGGAGCAAGAGCAAGGATTGAAAGTATTATCCATTAAGTGATTTAGATTTTACTACACGGCTGCTATTTAACTACTTCAACACCCGTTCCAACAAGCAAAGAACAAAATTAGTTGGTAAGAACCTTCAAATATCCATACGATAACGACAAAAGGACATTACTGCATTAACATATTTATGACAGTATTCACATTTTGGTGTACGAAACAGTCCTTCAGACAAAGTAAGAGATGCATTTGCAAGGTAAGGACTAGACAAAACAAGGATTGAGCTTCGAATTGCACCCAGTACTGCACAAGATTATCAATAAACTTATAACCATATGAAGGGGCTACTACGGCACAGGACGAAATTATTCGAACAATAAGAGGATAGGGGTTGCTTGAGTTTCCAATTATCCATACCCCATCCTTGTACCACGCCCTGGATCAAGATATTAGCGGTGAGAGGTAAACTCGAGACTTGACCAATGTATTTCCAGTTCTGAACCCAGGCATAACCAAAAAGTTGACTTTGAATCTTGTTATCTCCTCACTAGGAACAACCATCTCTTCGTTAAGATCCACCACACTCTCCATGTAAGCCTCAGAGAATTCAGTACCATGCTTAACCCCATACATTTCAGCTTTAGGCTCACTCGAAATAGCAACCGCTTGTAGCAGCCAAACTCCCCAAGCCATCTTAACAAACGCTTTGTAAAATGGGGTCCTAGGATGTTTTCCACAAGACACTAATGTCCTATGATCCAAATTTCCAAAGAATGATGCTTCCATCATCGGATGGATTACATTTAAGTACTTGGCTCTACAAAACTTGGCAAAAGTAGAATTGGGGTCTTCAATCAGAGCATCAACGGGATCATTATGCCTCGTTATATAATCAATGTCGCAGGGGGGAGATGATATGTCAAAGAACATTTTGCGAGCAATATAAGCTTCAAATGCATACTTTCTGTGGGACCTTTTAGTATAGACCGCAGAAGATTCAATTGACTTCGCCGCCTGGTCAAGATCCCAACCAGAAGCTTTCATCAAGCTGATAAATGGCTTTGCAAAATCATGAAGTGCTCCCCAAGCAGCTGTAAAGATGTCGCCAAATGATGACGTGTCCGAAATCTTAATATTCTCACTTTCATTCTTCCTTAACTTTTCCGCCATCTCCGTATTCATTAAATCCAAATCTGCAAGCTTCTGATGCAAATTAAGGATCTCAATGTTTTTCAACTGAACTTGAAATTTCAATTTCTCCAAAAGCTTCTCTTGAACTTGGATCTCATCCAGTAGAACAGCCGAAAGATGAGAAACAGAGTTCATATCTTTTAACAGCTTCTTGTAAGCATGCTTAATCTTGTACAACTCTCTAAAATGAGCCACTACGAGCTCATTTGAAGCTGTGATCTTATCTGGATCATACGGAATGTGAGCTTCTTGGAGCTGAACGTAAGCAAATTTAAGAGCTGAAATCGTATCAAATAACTTTGATATCTCCAAACCAGCAGATTGGTTGGTTTTTGATTGAGTATTGACCAAAACAGTTTCCTCATTGGCTTCGCTACCATCTTCAGTTATATCCGCACTGTTTTCAGAGGAAAAGACTCCCATGGATCCAAGCCTACAAACTTTGGCAAATTTAAAAATGATGTCGGATAGATTTGAAGGCTTGGGAGTTGGTTTAGTAGCACTCTCCATTTTCGTACTGCGTACCACCAAACCAGAAGATTTATCACGGAACAAAATTATCTGACAGCTAAGGAATTGAGGTGACAATTCCTCTGGAGTAAATAAACTCGAAGTAAACAAAATTGTAGAAAAACACCACGATTACCCCTTCAATACCTGCAAATTGAGTCTAAAGTAAGCCCAAGTTTAAGTTAAGGTTGTAAACGAAATGAGCCGCTTTGGAATTGTTCAGGAGCTGTATGTTGAAAAGCTTGGCTCAAGCTCTACCAGAACATGGGTAGCCCTTGAAATCTTAGGCTTCATGTAGTAAAAGGATTAAAACTTTTCTAAACAAACATGGTTACAGCTAAATTTTACAGCTTTTAGCTTGTTTAGTAAAAGGGCTCTGAAAAGTTTGCCTTGAGTTGTCACACATTTTACATTGCAAAATCATGAGCTAGGCCTACCAAAGCTCGGCTCAGATCATCAAATCATTATCTCCTTCGATTATCAAGAAAATTAATTATCCAATGTCAAAAACTTACTACCACTACTACTAATTATTCAAAAAATAGTTTTCCCTCTTCAAATTTCAGTTCTTATTACTGTTGGAAAACTAACTACCCTATACCATTTCAAAGAAGTTAAAATTTATAACAAAAG
>MKEJ01080084.1:0-14447 GCA_001753735.1 Embelia ribes | reverse complement strand
CGAAATCTGAAAATCCTGGGCGTGTGACATTTTTAAGAAAACAGTTGATACTCAAAGCTACCCACTATGCCCAAAACTAGCAACTATGCCAAGCACATGTTAAAATAAAATTTTATATTACAAACAGTTGTAATATAATTGATGTTCTTTTACAAAATACGAGCCTTGGAGTTTTCCAAAAACATAGTTCTAAAGAGGCTAATCAGCCTACAAAATTTATAAGCACAATTGATAATTAGCTAATGCCACTCATGACCGGACATGGAGCTATTCCACCTATTATTCCACCCCATTCCTTGATGCATCTTCTATCTCTTTTCTCATACCTGCTGGTTGATAGACAATAAGTAGATGGGATTAGTGGATGAGTAATATTTCCTAGGGGTGTTTGCGGTTCGGTTTGGATCGGTTTTGAGACAAAAAGCCATCCGATCCAAAGATAAAAAGAGCATGCGGTTCGGTTCTGTTTGGATGACTTTTTAAAAAAAATTCGATCCAATCCGATCTGATTAAATGAGATTTGGATCGGTTCGGTTAATTCGGTTTTTATCAATGCATCATTACATATTTTAAATGCAATTTGAGAGTAGGGAAGTTTTGGATGAAATAAAATTGGACCTGAATTTTTTTTTAAAAGTAAAACAAAATGACAAAGTTATGATCCTGCTGTGTTGCTCATGCCATGCATGAATCTTATATAAAAAAGAAGTAAAAATTTCAAAGTCTAAAAAAGAAGCAAACAACCTAAAAGTTTGATGATCTCTGTATACTATATAGAATGGGAACACAAAACGCACAGCATAATAGCATAAAACACAATTTGAATATATATTGCGGTTCGGTTCGATTTCAAAATTACAATCGATAACTGAGCGGTTCGGTTTGGTTCTTATAAAAAGAAATCTAAAAAAATCCATTTCAAATCGGTTTTGATTGGTTTTTGATTATTTTGGATTGGTTTGCAATTTTTTTTGGATTGGTTTGGATCTAAACACCCCTTATATTTCCTACGTTAATTAAATATGCAAGTAATGCCACATAATTCACACATTTCCACACCTTGCACACACACAACATTTAATCCCGGGTATAATATTATTTTGGGAAACACTTTAAAAACTCGGGAACGAGCAATCCCAAGACTTTATGCATAAAGATTTTGAAAGGGGGTACTCTTCCACACCTGAAGTCACGCATGTGGCTTAAACAGAACATGTGCTAAATGCACCAGCTTTTGAGTTCACAAAGTGGCCTGTACCGCCTTTATTTTATTTTCCCAAAATGCCTGATTTCATAGTCGCCATTCGCCAATTGCTAGTTCATGTTTCTCAACAAAATATTACCATCTTTCAGACAAACACAACATATATTAAAATTTTATGCCACTTACTTCACAACAACTCACTTAAGTTTTGCATGTATTTATATCGCATGTATGTCACACAATTTTCACAATAATGCACACATCAACACAACACGTAACCTGCACGCTAGCATACAATAATACACAAATATCATAAATTAATTATTGTAGGAACTATTGCCTATAACTAATCCGTATCTTAGCTTTTAACTCGCTTATATCAACTTTATACTTGATTTTTGTAGACTATGCTCGTCTAGCAAGACTTCACTTAATCAGTTGGCTAATACAGGCAATCAATCAATTGATTGCCTATTCCAGTCAAGAAGAGGTTGTTTTCTAGCTTATTGTGATTTCAAAACTCAAATGTTCTTCATCAAAAGTTTCAAAAAATACCATTTAATCATATATACAGCTTCTCTTTTAAGTCATAATCAAGATTTTAGAGAAACATGATTTGTTTCCATGAAAATATCATCATTTCATCAAAACTGAGTTGTTTTCAACCTTAAAGCCATAAATTTCTCTATGCCTTATACCAAAATCCGCCAATAAACATAAAAAACATATAACTTTACATACGAGAGATTCATGTTAAACTCTATGCCAATTAACTATGCCTACAACCACGTTAATGCCACTTCTATACTACGCCTATATAACGTATCAAAACAAGTCATAATTACTATGCCGTTTTCTATATTTATGTGATGTATTACTCACGTCAAATCTACAATGAGGTACTAAATCTAATAGATGTTTCCATCATGCCAAATTCAACACACACATATACACCATACATTCAAATATACATCATATTTACATACCGATAAATTCGTCAATTTTATATTTAAGTTCATTGACTACCGTACCTAAGAAGATGCTAGAAGCCCTTTCTAGACTTCCTATGCAAAAGCCCCAAATTTACCTCTTCTTCTCCCCTCAATTTAATTTAGCAAATGAAATCAAATCATTAAACACCGAGATATAAAGTAGTTCTAGTTCTCACAAGGAACAAGAATATCAAATAAAATTTCTCGTACATGAAGTAAATGAAAATTGAGGTAAATCAAACGAACGAGACAAAGATCAAGACATACCTTAAATGTTCCCTATATTCCGGGGATGAAGAATATGTACTTAGAAATCTAATCCAGTTTCGGGAACTAGATGAAATCACCCTCCAAAGAAAAACACATCACACGCACTCACTGACAAAAACTAATGGATCTATCCCAATTATGCCATTCGAACGGCATATCTACACCATTCGAACGGAGGCAGATAGGTACCATTCGCAAGGTAGCCTGAAACTGCCAAAACAATTCTAAACTTCAACCTCAAATGCTATTCTACACATTCTAATCCCGAAACACATCTAATAAAATTATTATAAAGTGCCACGCCTCTACAAATGTATCTCGCAACAACTCAACAATATCAACGCTTTCTATACCACAATCCTACTCAACTCAATTAATAATACTACAACATTTATGTCCACAACATATGCATGCTATAAATAATATTATGATCCGTTTCAATAATATTAAATAAGAAAAATTTATCTTGGAATTTTCAGGACGTTACACAGATGGCCAAGTTTATGGGGTGATACGTGTCCCAAATAGGACACTTGTCATCTTTTTAAAAACGGTGACTGCCTGGATCAGTTGACTGATTCCTATATCAGTTGACTGATCATAACAATCGACTATAACACATATATGTTGACTTATTTCTCCAAGAATGCCAATTTTCAGGGTGTTATGATGAATATATTGTATTTCCTTTTATTCTAAAGTTTTTTTTATGTTAAAACCAGAATTAATTATTAGTGACAGATTCTGAATTCTTCTATAGATGCGAACTAAAATAAGGAAGCAAGGTTCTAGTCTTGTGTTAATAAGTGTTAAGTGTAAACTGATTTGTTATTTACATTCGTAAACTTTTTCAAGTACTTTTTGGAACATTTAGGAAACATTTTGTAAAAGGGTAAAGTGTTCACACAAGGGTGTTAAAATATATCCCACATCTGGAATTAAATAGCATATTGAATTACTTATATTAAATTATTCTCCTTCCTACTATTGGGTTTTTTAGTGGGAAGTGCATAATATGTATGGAATCATAACTGAATTGGGTTTATTTAAGAATTATTTATTAATTTAACTCCACTCGCTTATCTGCAGTTGCTCAGCTTTCGATTTTGATCCGTCCCAAGTGAAGGGGAGTGTTAAAATATATTTCATATTGAGAATTAAATAATATAATGAATTACTTATACTAAACTATTATTTTTCCTACTATTGCTACTATTAAGCCTTTTAGTGGAAAGTGCGCTATCTTTATGGTGGTTAATAAAGGGCATGGGACATGGCTAAATTTTAAAAATCAAAGTAACTGCAAAACGGGTTAACAGCAATACGGGTTAGTACACATTGCCCAATTTAATAAAAAATTTAAGTTCCATATCTTTTTTGTGCACAAGTTCTTTTTACAATAAAGGATCTGAATGGTTGACAACTTATCCTTAATTTTATGTAGGAAAGTTTGTTAAATTTGATGATTATGAGCTACCCATTGTCAAGTTCCAGAAAATGTAAAAGGTCTTGTAATTTTACTTGGTATAATAAATAGCATGTTTAATATTTGGAACATACCTGATTTAAGGCCGGAGGGATTTTGGCAATAGCTAAGAGCTCTTCAATCATCCTCGGAGGGAAATTACTAACACCGATGGCCTTAGCAAGTCCTAATTTGATGCACTCTTCCATGCCTTCCCACACAGATTTGATATCCAATGTATGTACATAATCTCTCGGAATGGGGGATATGACCCCTTCTGTACTTGTATCATACACTTCTACGGGATCATTAGTAGGTTCCGTTATGAAAGAGGTCAATCTGAAAGGATGATGGATAAGATACATGTCTACATACTCCAACTGAAGGCTCCTGCTTAAAAATATGAAGGGTAGAATATTTGTGGATTACTATATATATATGGAGTATATAAGATGAAAGAAATTTTCTGGTGACACCTCGTAGCTAGATCAATCGACTTAAAACTTCTAACTTATTCATGCCGAATAATTTTAAAAAGCACAATTAAAAGTCTAGCACTCACACGCATGATAGTTGTTGAGCTTAAAAGATACAAAAGCATGGTGGAACTTACTGAAGACTTCCTCTAATACCTTCGACAACTTTGTGTCTCTCGGCAAAAGTACATGCCAACTTGGTGGTGATAAAAATCTCATTTCGTGATTCTATTAGGCCGAGGGTAATGGCTTCCTTGATTGCCTCTCCAAGAGACTGCTCTGTTCCATACACATATGCAGTATCAAAATGGCGATAGCCAATTCTAATAGCTTCAACAACTGCATATTTTGTGAATTGAGATTCAACAGGGGGAAAGGCACATACTCCCATGCCTATAATTGGCATCGTTTTACTGGAGGAACCCAAAAAAACCTTCGGAAGCACTGCCATGATTGAATTTTTTTCTTTGATATGTAAAAATGTTACCTTTCCTTTGTTTTGAACTTATAAGGCAATTCTTTGCAAACAATGTGATTTATATATGCATAGCCATTAGCAAAGGAATCTATATAAGAAACAAAAGGAACTAGAACTCAAAAAACCGACTGTGTCACCAATTCATAAGAGATGCCACAACTATTTTTTATTTTCATTTTTTTTGGATATTATTATTTGCCCGATAATGTGACCATTTAAGGATAGGAGGTACAAATACATCCAAGCAAAAGCATCTAAATGAAGGAAAAATATTTGGTATTACTAAGCCAATAGCACTGGTTGATGATCGATGAGATTGTTGTATTATTGGCAGGCTAGACGTCTATATATGCTTTACAAAGCATTATATTACAAATAATTATTATTTTTGTTATATATAAACAACAATAGCCGGCTAGCCGTCTGTCTATGCTTTGTAAAGCAGTACATTATCATTAATTGTGTTTTTTTTGTGGTATATACTTGTAAAGCCCTGATGACTACCGACAATCTAGGGCTTGACTATTGATAGTGCAGCAAACTTTTGATAGTCAATTTATGTAATACCTCATAAAATTCGGATAAATTTTTCGCATTTTAATAATGTTATATAGTATTATATAATAAATTTTAAATAACGCTGGCGACGGAGCCAGAAATTCCAATTAAGATGGGCAAAATTTATTCTTTGTTATTAATTATTGTACATTTTCTCACAATTTTTCAAAACAAAAATTAAATTAAAATAATAATCTATATATTTCTTTACTTAAGGATTTAAGTTATGAAATAACTAGTTTTTTTTAAGCTACATTCTTTTAAAATTTAGTTGGTGATAGAAAATAATGATAAATAGAATTTATTTTCTCAATATTTATGTATATACTTATTTCTTACTAGAAAAAATATTTAACACATTATATGTATGGGCTAATATTTTTAGGTAACAAAGCCTAGCCCACAATATTTTTTTTTTTAGTACATTGCAATTTACTGAACAATCCATAATTTCAAATTTACAAATAAATAAATAAATTATTGTATGCATTTAGAGAGGCTTGAACTTAAGTACACACCAAGGCTACATAACCCTTTATCCATTAGGCTATACAAGACATATATTAAATCAATTTCATAATATATATATATATATATATATATATAATTGCTGAAAAGTCAGAAGGGGCAATTGCCTCTCAAGTTTCTCATGGGACTCAATGGTTCTTACGCTCAAGTTTAAAGCCAAATACTTGCTTCTGAACCCTTTTCTTCCCTTGGGCCAACTTAATCCATCAGAAGTCTCTACACTACGTGAATGGACCACAACTCCATCTCACTCATTTTCTAGTAATACAGAATTTTCTTATATACCCTGTGTAATTGATAGCGGAGCATCAGACCACATGACTTATTATATATCTCTTTTCTCTAATTTTGTTTCTATTGTTTTTTATTGCCCTGTTTATATTTCCTCTGGTACACCTCACCCTATCATGCACATAAGCTCCATTAGTACTTCTCCCTCTTTTGTTTTACATAACGTACTTCACATCCCTTCCTTCAAATTTTACCAATTTTCTATCCAAAAAATAATTCAAACTATAGATTGCATTGCAACTTTTCCCCCCACCATTTGTGTTTTTCAGGACCGAGTGTCGAAGACCGTGATTAAAATGGGTGAGGTGTGCAATAGTATCTGCTACCACCAAGTCCTTCAACTTATAACTTTTTCATCTGTTACCCCTCGTATTTTTGCTATTTGGCATTGTAGGCTAGGTTATTCATCTAATCATGTTTTACCTTCTTTTATTCCCAATTCAATGAATAAAACTGTTTGTGATGCTTACTTAAGAGAAAAATACATCCGTCTTCCTTTTGTTTTAAATGATATTAAAAGTTTATTTTCATTTCATAGAGGTTATTGTGACATTTGAGGTGGTTTATCGCACACCCTCATCTTGTGGTGCTCATTATTTTCTTACTATAGTTGATGAATTTTCTCGTCTCACTTGGGTGTATCTTATACTACATCACTCCAAAGCCTTGCAAAATTTACAAATATTTTTTAATATGGTGGAAACTCAATTTAATGCTAAAATCCGAATTTTCAGGACAAATAACGATAGAAAAAAAAGGACCGATAACAGTCGTGAGTTTACTGGTATACCAACACAATTTTTTTTCACCAACATGGTATTTTACATGACTACACATTAGTTGAAACTCCATAAGAAAATGGGGTGGCAGAACGTAAACATCGACATATCTTGAATGTTGCTTGATGCTTATGTTTTTAAGTACACCTCCCCATTTCTTTTTGGGACGAATGCATTGTCACAGCGATTTTTTTCATTAATCGTACACCATCCAAAATACTTGAACTTAAAACTCCTTTTGAACGGCTCTATGGCAAACCGTCCTAATATGACAAACTCTGTGTATTCGGGTACCCATGCTATGCCCATGCTATAAAGCAAGGCCATGATAAATTTCAAGCACGTGCCACTCATGGCATTTTTTTATGTTACCCTTCTCATACTACTTGCTATTGAATTGTCGACCTTGACTATAAAATTATTTTTTACTCATGGGATGTAACTTTTTTTGAAGATGTGTTTCCTTTTCAAAGCAACACAGTACCAGCCAACCCTATTGCCTCTCAGCCCATCGATGATGATCCGTCTAATCCTCGTTACCCACTTTCCCACCATATTTCTGATTCTCATTTCTCGCCTTCACATATTTCCTTTCTTTCCTCATTATCTTCTATTTCCGATCCTAACTCCTATTCCTAGGCCATAAAATATCCGCATTGGCAATGTGCCATTTAATTTGAACTGCAAGTTCTTTCCGATAACCAAACTTGCGTCCTGGCTCCTTTGTCACCTGATAAGAGACCCAATGGCTGCAAATGGATATTTAAGACAAAATATGAGCAGATGGAACTGTAGAACGCTATAAAGTGTATCTAGTTGCCAAGGGTTACACCCAAATTGAATGATAGGATTATACAGACACATTCGCTCCGGTGGTAAAGCTTGTCACTGTCCATTATATTTTGTCCATAGCAGTAGTGCGTAATTGGTATTTACATCAATTAGATGTTTATAACGCATTCCTATATGGAGATTTGTATGAGGACGTTTACATGACTCTTCCACTAGGATATGGCCGACAACGGAGACATATTTATAAACTACAAAAGTCTCTTTATGGCCTTAAATAGGCTTCAAGTCAGCTGTATGCAAAGCTCTCAACTACCGTTTTATCTACAGTTTTCGCCAGTCACTTGCGGACTATTCTCTATTTAATTTTACCTATGGCTCTTCTTATACTGTTATACTTGTTTATGTCGACCATTTACTTATTGTTGGGAACGATTTGGATCATATTCTTTTCTTGAAATGTTTTCTCACTAACAAGTTTCATTTGAAGGAACTTGGCAAGATGAAGTATTTTTTAGGTTTGGAGGTTGCCCGATCCGATAAAGGTATTTTTCTTAATCAATGGAAGTACGTTTGCATACCCTCTTTGATATAGGTCAAACAAGTTGTCGTCCTATCTCTTCACCTATGGAACAACACCTTAAGCTCTCAATGATATGGGCGAACTTCTCACTGATCCTCGTCCTTTTTGGAGATTGATTGGTTATTTCATTTATCTCACTACTTTGAGGCTGAAGCTTACTTTTGCTGTAAGTTAGTTAAGTCAATTCATGCATTCTCCTAGAGTTCCTCACATGGATACTCCGACTCAAATCTTGCTTTACCTCAAGGCTACACCAGATCATGGCATACTTTTTACTGCTTCAAATACTCTAGCATCACTCCTTATACAAATTCTGACTGGGCAAGTTATACTATGATTAGACGTTCTGCTACTGATTTTCTCATTCATCTGGATACTTGTCTTATCTCTTACAAAAAAATAGGATGTAGCCTCTAGATCCTCCGTTGAAGCTGAATATTACGCCATGGCATCAACTACTTGCGAATTGTCATCTACTTCGGGACCTTTCGGTACATTTGGATGAGCCCCCTTCCCTTTACTGTGATAATAATTCAACTCTTAACATTGCTCGTAACCCAGTTTTTCACGAACGGCCCAAACATATCGAGATTGATTGTTGTCTCGTTTGGGACAAATACTGTGAAGGCAAACTTATGCACAAGATCTCTACGAATGATTAGCTTGTAGACCTCTTCACTAAGGCTTTCAGTGTTGATCACTTCCGTTCCTTCCAACCCAAGATTGACGTTTCATCCTTCCACGCTAAATCTTGAGGCGGAGTGTCAGCGTATATTATGGATTGAGCATATTCTAGAATTATATTGTTTGATTTGATTGTATCTTTCCTATATTACCTATTCTATATGTATATATGTACCTAGACTAACAATGTGAAAATACATAAAAAAAAAAAAAACAAAACTAATCACGTATCTTTCTTTCTCTCCCTCTGTACCTATTATTATAAATTACTTATGTATTCAAGAGATGATTATAGCCTCGCGAAGTACTTGACTTTGTGCATCAAGTTCTAAGGGCAAAGCTGTCGCATTCGTCTGTCTCTTCCATGTTTACTAGCACTTGTAATGGAGGCTACGAAATCAAAATGATACCCTTTGTAGCTGATTTCCTTAATTTTTAATTTTCATATCGTAACAACTAAAAGTATTTATGTGTCTGGTTGAGAGAATAATGAAATATCATATTTTAAATTCTCCTAAATGAAACAATTAATAGGACTAGGGGAAACCTTTTCGGCCTTTTCTCCTAGGATTTAAATGCTCCTTCTAATTTCTACAAAACCCAACATTATAGGTTTCATATTTTGGAACCACAAAACGGGCCAAAGTTAATAATTACAGTGTGAATTTATTGTTTAAAAACACTCACAAATACTAATAGAATACTTGAAGTAAAAGTAGTCCGTTTGTTGATCAAATTAAAACATATTAATGTAATTGATTTTATATTATATATATTATATATAAAAATTGTGCCCGATTCAAAATATTTTATCGTGTGCATACTTTTACGATTGGATTTCTATGACTATAAAAACTCTACGTTGACCCAACAAAAAAAAAATACAAAAGAATCATGATAATGCTCATAAAATATAAAAATCTCTCTGGTATCATCGTTTATAATCTCTACTTACATATACGTATACTTGAAAAAACCGATGAAGATAATACCATGATTATTTCAGTGATTACATTATTACATTTACCATTCAAAGTTGTGGAACTAATTAAGGTAATTGTGTTATATATTGATAATTGTGGAATTGTTTCTGGTATATGATAAAAAATAATTTATATTTTAGTCTTCTAAAATTACTAAAAGTGTCCCTGAAACGTAAGTTTTATTCCATTTGATAAGTTCCTTTGTAGTGGTTTGACATGTGTAGAAAATTAACTCTAAGAAATAAATAGAAAATTGAAAGCGAAAAAACTTAAACAATTAAATGAAAGACATGATGGAATATATTCGAAAGAAAAAATCAAATTTAAAAAGTGAATTATGCTAAACAATTTTTTTTAAAAAGTAACCTACTTAAATGGAAACTTAAAACCAAAACAAAACATAACAGTAATGGAAACAACGTAATTAATCTAACACTACAAAAAATAATTAGAATACAATTCTTTTCGATTTAACTAAAAAAAATCCTTTTTAAATCTTAATAATAGGAACAAAGGTAATCATAAGAATTCACATAATTTTGGTAAATTATCTTCTTTCTCACAAGAATAGATATTTTAAAGACCATTAGAACTCGAAATTCTTAGTTTATTTAAGTTAAGATCTTAATTTTAATAATCAATTATTTAGCAGTATAGCAACTTTCAATTTAGACTAAAGGAACAAAAATAATAATGAAAATATAAAATATATTCATAAGTCGATAAATAATAGATGTGAAATAGTTTTCAACATTAGGGATGCATAACAAGGGATACGCTATACTAACTATAAAACGGTCCAGATTATGTTAGAAAAACATATTTAATTTTACCGTTTCTTGAACATTTAGTTTTTGTATAAAATAATTTGTAATTATTCATACCAAAGAATTGTTGGACCGTACATAATAATTAAAAAAAGTAAAAAAGAATTAAGTTTATAAAATAAATCTGAAATATTAAGATGTCGTGATATACTGTCATAAAATCAATATTCCTCATACGCAAATAATTAAACAGAATGAATGACTCCAAGATCCAACCCAATATATTCACAGGAAAATTTCTTGAAGTTCGCATTCAATCAAAGGTAAATGATGAACCGTTTTCAATGATATTGCCCAAGTAAAATAATAATATTAAAAAAATCATATAAGTATATATATAGAGAGCAATAAGTTTTTTTCAAAAAGTCTCTTATTCTGTTTCCTGCATATAAACAAGCCACACACGGTGGCCTTATATGAACTGGTATGTCAAACGATTTCAAACGGTTGGATTTTAAATAGATCCAATCTTTTAAATTTGTTTATTTATTTTAAAATAAAACTGACACATAAATAAATAAATAAATAAAATAAAATAAAAAATAAAGAAATAATGACATTATTTATTTATTTTAGAACTTAAGTGTCTATTGACACTTACAGATTCTATACTTAACTTCTTACTCAGGTGCTTGAAAGTTAATATCCATAAGTGACTTTGGAATCAATTAGATCAATATTAGAGCATTGAAATACAGCAAGAGTATAAACGCAAAGGTAATAAAAAAATTAACAGTATTTCTACTTTAATACTCTAGACGTGCTTTCCGTTGGAAAAAAAAAAAAAAGTATTTATGTTTGCATGTTTTTGCTTTAAATTTTACAAGTTAATTATGTTGAAATTTGTTTGAGCTGTTACTTTTAATGTAATACTGCGACAAACTAGTATATTGTGGATATTAAAGCAATCGAAGAAAAAAAAAACTTATCTCGAAAGTAAGGGGAAAAAAATAAATTAGTTGTAAACCTTATAACGGAAAGGGAAACAAATGTACACTATAGATAATTTACATACTGTTTACACATTTATTTTCAGAAATAATTTATTTAATAAGAGAATCCTACTAAAGGATTAAAATAATAGATTCATGCTTTTAAAATGATTGAAAAATAAATTAAAGGATAGTAGAGTAAGTAAATAATAAATGAGAAGCCTAACTCACAATAAAATATTAATAGGTTAAATCAGAAAAGCAAAAAATTACTAACATATTACAAATGCATCGATTGAGCATAGTGCAGACTAAAAAGAGTGAATAAAAGTATCGATATGAAACATACACCCTATAAAGTCTGTAGATAAGTTTAACTGGAAAAAAATGAGTCATATCGATGCACCAATGTTAAGAAAGAAGACCTGATAAACCGAAAAGTTATTGGTATAACCTGGTTAAGCCAGTTGATACATAAAATAAGCCAATCTAGTCACAAAGTGGTCAACGTGTTAGCACTTAGTGGGGCACTTGTCACACAAAAATAAAAGAGCGACAAATCAGTTGCAAAACACAACTAAATGTCAACCTTTAGATCAAAATCGCAAGGCCTGCAATGGGAGATAGCAGTTATTATAGTTACACGCATAATTCTATAAAAAATAAAGAGAAATTGTGGAGAAAGATACGACCGAACACACTCAAACCCGGACGTTATCTAGGAGTAGGTTTAACTTAGCGTGGGAGTAGTCTGTAACTTCATAAAATTCTCAGTACTTTCATCCTCATTGTACTAAAACATTTAAGGATAAAAACTCCCTTTCGTTATATGAATTGTACACAAAATCTTCAAAGAAGACCTAAAACTAAGGCATTAGCACCATATCCACCTTATTTGAGTGAAAATAAACAAGCCATTCCAGTACCAATTTCACGTAAGAAAAAAATTGGTAAACACATGCTAAAACGCAAGGGAACCTAATCGATTAAGATTGAAAATATTGGATTGATTGCAAAGTTAGAGATACCAATAATAGTTCAGTCGTAAAAAATAATTATCAAACACAAATTTATTGATAATTTTTTACATAATAGTTTGACACTAATGCGCACATTAATCCGTCAAAAGAAAATGCTCCACTTTCATCGAGTGTCATCATATTGTCGTCACCCATATTTTCGTCACCCAAATCACTGTAGGTAGCCATTACAATTTTAGAAATGATAATTTCACTTACAAAATTTATTGGATATTTTTACCCGCTGACATGATTAGGAAAAAACTTTGAATATGATTGTTTCTAAATGTATTGCATTAATGACTCAATTAAGTTTATTCCTTCCACTTTAGCGGGTAAAGTAATTGAATAGAAATTTAAAGTAAGAATAGTATTGCTCATAAAATTTACAATATAGGGAACTTAGTGAAAATCCTACGCTAATGGATAACTTTCCATTCGGACTGAAAGTTCTATGACAAAAGTAGGTTGGTGCTTAAATTGATCAATTATCAATCATATTGTTGTTTCATATTAACACAAGAAACGATTGGCATACAAGATATTGCTCAATCATATTGTTATTTCATATTAACACAAGAAACGATTGGCATACAAGATATTATTCTAAAAAAACTAACAAAAAAAGTTCTCACATTTGCTAACAAAAGGATAAAAGATACACTACTTGAGTTATATATCCAATGTAGTGCTAACACGTCATCTTTTCTATGCGTTTGAGTTGCAGTTTCTTGTATATGTATTACTCTAATACGAAATGACCCTCGTAAGAAATTAGAGTTACTGCGAATGACACTAAAACTACTCTTTATGATAGCGAATAAAAATGAAATTTACCAAAAAGTTTTTAAAAAAATGATATTTTCACAACAGCAGCGATAAATCCCACATTTTTTTGGAAAACAAAGATTCAGAACATATATTTTCTTATATCACAATGCTTTCAACCGTGGCCTTTATGTAGGCAACGCTAGCCTCAAAGAAAGGAAACAATATTTCGTATTAAGGATGAAGCTTGGCTGCTACTAGGGAAGCAGCTATGACATGGCGCCATCATATTGGATCGCATTTTTCAATTTAGCTAGAATTGTCACAGCTAATAACTTTCCTTCTTCCAAACTCAATCCGCATCCTATCTTCTTTTTTTTATATCTTCCATCTCTAATCGGATGAAAGTCTAAGTCATTGTCATGTTATAGTTTCAGGAGATTGAATTAATTATATTCATCTTATCAATGTTTTAAGTTTCAAAATTTAATGTTAGATGTAAACATTCAGGTTTTGCAGTACCACAACAATGGCTGTCGATGTTGGATCCGAATATGTTGAGATTTATCATAGATCGGTCCAATTGAGGATCCATAGTAAGTCAAATGGTGATTGTATTAAGGGTGTATACGATCCGAATAAATCGATTTCATTTTTTATCCAATTTTGAATTACCATTGATCTTCAATGGAGTTTATATATGTTGCATTATGGTGTGTCCATATTTCAACATATATCAATAAGTTGATTTTCATATGTATAATTTATCTATGTTATAGATATTGAGATATTCCAACATTGACTTGGATAACTTAAATATG
>MKEJ01080077.1:0-13002 GCA_001753735.1 Embelia ribes | reverse complement strand
ATCATTCTTGCAGGGGATCCGCTCTCTAAACGAACCACAGAAGCGAATCGACTTATCTATGCGGATTGACCTTCCTCGCCCCGCAGCTCTTCCCCTCTATATGGAGCTTGCAGTGACGGTATAAGTATCATATTTTTTGTCTCAAACCCGTGGATCCATAGGGTTTGAAGCATGTATACCCGCCAGGTCTAACGAACACCACTAGTAATATCTAGATTACGTACACCCCTATTTTGTAAAATAATACTTCATCCATTTTTTTTTAATAATAATTTTAGGTTAAAGCATATAAATTGAGAAAATTATTAATTGACCTCAACTGTAGAAAAAATAAATAATATTTTATTTTACTACCCTTCATTAAATACTTAAATCCATTTTTAGGGGTAAAATTAGAAGGAAAAAAAATTAATGCTTTATTTGTTTTTTATATGGACACTTAAAAAATAATATATATTTTTTAAAGTAACAATTAAAAATGAATGGAAAGAATAATTTTATAAATCACGTGTAAAACATGTACACCCCTTACTAGTTTACTCAAAAGTTGTAACTAAACAAACGATTACTCAAGCAGTATTCATCAATAAAAGGGTGCCTAATTTATTTTGGAACAAAATTTAACTTATCATATTTTCCTTGCAATGATGTTATTAGACAACTAAGCTTGAATATGCAACGCATGTACATACATACCCGCTAGTATATGAAAATTTACGCACCGTTGGTATAAGAAAATTAATTTTTATCTATTTTGATGTTTTTTGTATTACTTCAATATTAATTCATTCTGTACATGTAAAAATATAGGAGTATTATCGATGATCAATTTAGCTTATTTATTTCCTCTTATTTTATTTTGACGATAATGTGATAATAAACCACCCTAAACAGCTAAGCCATTGCTTTTAATTAATTAATTCAATTTACACAAAGCAATAATGAAGATCCAGCTAAGTTCCACTATTGCCCAGACTATGTCTCGTGTAGATTAAAAGAGTGTTTATACATAGGAATTTTTCATATATTACCGTACATATCCTAATATATAGGAGAAATAATAATTTTTTATTATAATATTCACTGCTCTCTCATCTACGTATCAGAATATATATGATAGTATATTAACAATTTTTACATACAAGTATATATAAAATCTAACTCTCGTTTTAAGCTAATCAAGTTTTTAGAACTCCCATAGGCTAATAATATGCGTTAATATGGATTAGTTCGTGGAATAGTAAACAAGAGATTAGTAATTTGGCATAAACTAAAAGTTTAGTATGATTGTGTCTCCCTACGTTTACCACAACCCTAAATTCCCGCACAAAAGTTGACATTATAAAATTGAAAACATTTAAAATTTACAGATTTTAACCCTAAACAGCTAAGCCATTGCTTTTCATTAATTAATTCAGTTTACAAAAAGCAATAATGAAGATCCAACTACGTTCCATTATTGATGCCAAGACTATGTTTAGTATATTTTAAAAGACTATTTATACGTAGAAATTTCTCATATATTACCATGCATATTCTAATATGTTGGAGAGAATAATTTTTTATTATAACATTGATTTTTTTTATCCATGTGTCACTGTTCTATTTTCTACGTGTCAGGATATACATGACAATATATTGAAAATTCTTACATACAACTATATATAAAATCTAACTATTGTTTTAAACTAATCAAGTTTTTAGAACTCTCATAGGCTAATAATGTCTTAATATGGATTAGTTCTTGGAATAGTAAACAGAAGATTAGTAATTTGGCATATGCTAAAAGTTTAGTATGGTTGTGTCTCCACTATGTCTCCCTACGTCCACCACAACCCTAAATTCGCGCTCAAAAGTTGACATTTTAAAATGGAAAACATTTAAAATTTACCGGCTGTAACCCCAAGTTACTGAATTACACTCTCGCTCATAATACGTGTTCTCACTCCTACTTTCATTCTCACCATTTTTTAACCCATAGAAAAGATATTCTCACGCTCTCGTTCCCGTTCCGCGAACTGGTAACTTAGCTATATCCCACAAATAATCCTGACAAAAAGCTTACTAAGATAATATACATATGCACTCTAATATAAGAAGTTGTCTAATGTTAGGATTTTAAGTAGAATGGATAACTTAACATGAGATTAAAATTCAAATACCAATAAGTTTTGCAGATCATCTATATTGTTAGTTATGTATGTTGATCCAATAAACAAAGTTCTATTTCATCGTATAACAACATTACATCGAAACTATACAACCCGGGCCGGATCTGAGAAATTGGGGACCTTAGGCTATGCTTTTATATGATCCATTTATTAAAAAAATATATATTCAATAGTTTCAACAGCAGTAGAAAAAATATTCAATGCAATTAATTTAGTACTTTTGAATCCACACACACACACACACTCATATACATATAAAGAACAAAAAGGAATTAAAATAAAGTAAGGATAAAAAAATAACCTTGGAGCATGCAAGTTTATGATACATGAAAACAATGACGAAGTTGAGCTTAATAATAAATTTGAACAATCATCAATTGCTAAAATATTTCTCTTGCGTTAGAGATGCAAGCTTAATATTAGATGAAGAAAGAATATAGAGAAGACAAAAAAAGAAACAAAGCAATATTACACTACACTTTTTCGATAAAATAATATTATTTAAAAATTTTAATCTTGTAACACTAAATAAATATGGGGCCTTTTCATTTTACTACATATTTTTTATTTAAAAAGATATATTTTTTTTAAAATATATATTTAAGAAACATATAATAAATTTTTTTTCCTGATTCGAGGCCCTATTACTGGCTAAAAATGCTGAAAGATTTACTCAAAATCCGAGTACCAGTGGAGTTTTGTGGTTAGAATTGTCAACGGGAAGCTCGAGAATACTTTTAGGCGAATTTGTGAAACAACTATTTTGGATCGATCGCACAAAGCTGCATGATCGATGAAATTTTTTTGTTTTTCATATGTTGGTTTGATCGATCACAATGGTATGGTCGATCAAATGGAACGGTCAAAACCGGTTTATCATATTTGACTTAAGATTAGATGGGAATTTGTTTCCTATTCGAATTAGATAATCCTTGTAGTTATATAAATATGCCTAGAACTTATTTATATATATGAGATATAAGAAAGACACATAAAAGGGTTAACTTTACGAGGGTACCGCATGAGGAGTTTTGCTTCGTGGTGGAGGGGTTGGGTTTTTCTTTTTTATATGGTTGGAGATTGTCTCATGGTTGGGCAGTGTATTTTCTTGGGCTTTCATATATAGTGAGTGATGTGAAAGGTCTCTATCATATACTCAATCCCTTTATTCATGGAAGATAGGTGTGTAATAGAGTTACTGTAAGAAAAAATCCTAATCTTTATGAGATATAAAAATCCTAGTGAGATGCAAAGTATTTTCAATGAAAATTTTATTGGGCAAGAAAATGTTACTCGAATCAAAATTCCTCGGGATCAAAATTTCTTGGATATTAGATGGTTCCACACATTTGGAGAATTGGGAAATTATTCATGAAACATGGTACATATTATTTCACTATAATTGTTACAATATATTATAATGAAATAATTGAAGGACGTAACCCTAAAGAATTGGTGAATTTCGTAAAAAAAATCTCGTGGTGTACTTTATTTTTCATGCCAGTGTGATTTTTGTTTGCTTTTGTTTTTTTCATTTTGATTTTGCGCTCTGCATGTTATTCTTCTGCATATGATCTTAAGATAGATTAATTAGTTTTACCCTAAGTGGTTAGGAGCCGATTAAATTTCTAAGGGGTGACTTAGGTGGCTGAACCATCACTGTATACATCCGGTAGTGTTTAAATTTTGTATGTTGATTATAATTTTAAATAAAATATCAATGCACAATGTATAAATACATGGATAATTAACAATTTCTTTGCATTATTTTTGTACTCATAGTAGTACTACTATTAGATCAATTAAAATTGAGCACTATGTAAAAATCATAGAGAAAATAGAAAGAAACTTATAATTTGATGGGAACGGTGCTCGGGGGAAAATCACAAATAAATTAAAGCTGCATTGTAAATGATGTGAAAGAGTCCCATGACGCATGTGAAAGAGGTGTAACAACGAGAAATATCTTTATGTTCATAAAAACAAAATCTATCGGTAAAAATTACAAAAATAATTCTATAATTACATATCAAATACTGTTTATATGGCCAAAAAATTATCACTCCTCGTTAATCATGCAAGTGTTAGATGGTCGTTTTTTGCGAATGATAGATTAAATCTACAAAAATTCTCGTCCTAAACAGTCAACATGCATGTGGAAGAGCATCACTTGCTTGTTTACGTTTAGAGCTTTAAACAAAACCTAATCTTGAAAAAATCTCTTTATCTCATAGGCACAGCTGATTCAACTGAAATTGTGAAAGACGTTAATTTTGGTTGGTGGATGAAGGTTATGTTCACTTTCAGCCCTATAGGCATTCAAATTTATAAACGGAAGAAGTAGCTACAGATATATAGCATTTGCAGCTATATGCAGAATATGTATAGTTTTTGGATCAAAATATTAAGAATCTAACGGCTCAAATATTTAGGTTATAGCCATTGGATAAAAAATATACAGATCCTATTGCTAGAATAGAGTTTGCGTATGGCTACAGACATGAGTCTGGAGCCACAGGTGGTCCAATAGATCTTACTATTACTCCTTTTTCTAATAAAAAAAAGTTATTATTCTGATTTTGTATTAATGGATTTGTATAGTTGGTTGAGTTTGTTGACTTGTAAGTTATTCAACCTTTTGTTGAAAAAAAGAATTCGATGATGAGTTGGTATGTTGGTGAATGATGATTGGATAATTTTTCCAAGTGATTTGGGTCATCCTGGTGACGAGGATTGAGGAGTAAATGGTTATTTTGTCCCTTTGCAATTGAATTTTGCTTTGAGAGTTTAAGATTCAGAGCATTTATTAGCCCCATGGTTTCTTGATGATATATCCCCACAAGTAGTAAATGCAAAAGTAACTTGTTTTTTAGTTTGAGCGTTGTGCTTGGTTTTAATGAAGTTCTCTTTATTTGAGGGTAGGTGGTTTTAATAAACTTACTAGTTTTTTTCCCCTTATTATTTGCTATTTCTTGTGTATTTTGGATGGTACATGTGGAAAAAAAACTGTACTTACTAAAGCACTGAAGTACTTCACCTTTTCCATTTTTGGGTACTTTAGAAGGCATCTGTTAAATATGGGGATGTGCTATTCGTATCTCAGTCGTCCATAATTTGCGCCTAAACGCCAAATGGACGTCTGTAATAAGACAATCGCGACTATGGCTAGCATTGCTTCTAAATACAAGGATCGGATTGGGGAGCTGTTGGGACTAACACATTGTGAATTTGATATTGCTTTTCCTTTTTTGCTTTGCAGATTACATGATGAAAAAAGGCCATATTAATAGAGCCATATATTATTGTAGAAGAATTTTATCTTGATAGCTGCAAAATTATTTTTCAAGAACTTCATTACCTTTTTGTGGCGATCTTTTTCTATCCTTCTCAAGTGTCCTAAATTGCATATGTTATTAGCAGCTTATACCTCATTGACCGAACAACAAACAAACCATCTATTTGATTATTTTTGGGTATTCATAAAGGAACTTTTCAAGGATGAAGAAATGATGTTGACTTCAAATGTGGTGCTTTGCTGAATCAACTTTGCATGTGGAACTATCTCACATTATTTACCATGACACAGTGCACTTTGAGAATACTTGGCGCATGATTTTAAATTATTTTGAAAGGGCGTGCACTTATTATCAGTTAACATGCACTTGCAAATAATGTTGAGACATACAAATAATGATTCGGTAAAATATTAATGGTTAGTTTCTCACTATCTGAAAGATTAGAATTTCATCTGATATAGTTGCGAGAATTAGAAACATTTTGAACATTGAGTGGCTGCAGGAAGACATTAATGATCTCCATGCTTTATTATTTATGCTTCATATTTGTATTTTTCCTTTTCGATGAAAAAGGTTGAGAATGGTAAATGACTGATGTGCCTTTGTGCGATGCTTAGGCCTTTCTTTTAATAGGATAGTTTGTTGTCTGTAATTACTTTGTAGCCACAATGGAATGTACCTATAACTAGTAATATGCTTTTTCTCTTTGAATATCTGTACTGAAGTTAAAACTTAACACATGCCTGTGGAAAAAAAATATGAAATTAAACTTGAGCATAATTTAGGAATGGTTAGATAAATGTTTTTGGAAAAAAAATCTACACGCTTTCTGTTCTTTCCAGTTAACTGATCTGAAGCTATTACCTCATTAATTTCCTTGCTTGACTTTATTCTTTGTTATCTTCCTTTGTAGATTCTTCTGCTCAGGGGTTCATGTGAATTTGCACTTAAAAATCTAAAGCGTTGGATGCTACCAGAAAAGGTTCTTGACTGCCCCCTTTTTCCTATGTTTATATTCATGGACAGTGACTCGTTTTGTCCGTTATCTGACCCGGTCTATATAGGCGCACACAATAACAACCTTTTTGTACTTTGCAGGTTAAAACCTCTATGACTACTTTTCCCTCAACAGCAGAAATTGTGTCTGAACCACTAGGCGTGGTTTTGGTGATATCCGCTTGGAATTATCCTTTCTGTATGTATATATAAATACCTGGTCACATGCAAATTTGTTACCTTCAAGTAGTGCCTACTTACTCTTAATTATTACAAATGGAGAAGAAAAGTAGCTTGATTTGCTTCTCTGTCACAGTGTATTTTGTTTATATCCATTGCTTCTCTGAACATTTTATTGTTCTTTCTAATCCCATGATAATAATGGTTATACTTTCATTAATAGCCTGACACACTTCATTACCTATAAAAGATTACTCATATGCCTAGTGAAATAGAATCTTTCGTATGACTGAGTACCCAAAACATAAATTTGCATGTACAAAATCAAAAGAGGCCTTAGTTCCTGCTCTTCTAACAACTCTAGTAGTTGTCTTCAAAGTTTGATATGATCTATTTACGTTTGGCATGGTTGACCTGTTATGATATTCCCATAAAGCAGTGATAACAATGTCTTGAAGTCATTACAGAAAACTATAAATTTCCCTCCTAGTTTGGCCTTTTTATGGCTTTTGAAAGCAAGGTGTAGTGTTAATTTTTTTATTTTCAGTATTCATACTGTACAAAACTCGCATTGTTGTCTCCCTTTTTTTGTGGTTGCTATTGTGGTACTTGTCTTATGCTTAATGCTATTAGATGTAGGGTTTGAATAAGGTGGTACTTATCGTAGGCAATAATGTATTCCTTGGATAAGAAAAAGTTTTAGGGTGCTTGCCTTTGCTATGTGAGGATTCCTTCATCCATGCCCTTCATTTAGTTGTTTACCTTGCTTGTGGCCTTCAAGTATTTGGAAGTCTAGTTTGGTACAAGGGAATGATGGTTAGCGAGAAGCAAAAAGAACTCATCCTTGGTTGCATCAAACACGAGATGATAAAGGGAGAGCTGCGTTTATGATCTACTCTTATAGTCTTATTTCTGACTTCAGTTCTATATATAATCATAATGCTCCTGTATCCCATGTTTAGAACTAGTGGCTGGACCAAAATGATTGTGATGATGGGAATGGTAAGTGGTAGTGCGTTGCCGGGAACCCGGAACCAAATAATTGCGATGATGAGAATGGTAAGCGGTAGATTTCTTTTTTGGGGTAAGTAAAAATTAAAGCTCCATTGCCAGGGGATCAACCCAGGTCGTCCGCGTGACAGGCGGAAATACTTACCACTATACTACAACGACCTTGGTGATAAAGCGTCCCAAGTTATGATAGAGAAATTGTGATCCACCACCTCTCCCACAATAAAAGTCGCACACAGATGTTAACGTATTGGTAGAAAATTAATTAGAGTAGCACGAGTTAATGTCCATCAGCCCAAATCGAAATCATTTGAGGAATCACTAGATGACTCAGCTCGGCTTTTTTAAACTTTTATATTACTTACCGAGTGCCCTTAAGTTATCTGCATGTGATTGGGTTGTTTGTGGTACCAAATTCTATTTTGAAGTCATCGTTTCATTCCTTCAAGGATCAGAATCCTAACAAAGCTGCATCACCTTACAGCATCGACAGTTACAAGCTTTACATTGTGGCTAGCTTGAGAAAAAAAATTGCCATATATGTTTCGCATATTAATTTTGTAACTCATAGTAAAGTGACCATGACATCGTAGTTGGGCAGCAAATCAAGTTACAACCATATCTCTGGCTCGATTATTGGCGTGGTATAGACATAGTCCAAATGATAAATAATTCAACTCCAAAAATATGTTAAGAACAAGTAATTGCGAAGTTTTAGTTTCTAAATCAACATAAGGTAGAATTGAAACTTGAAAAATAAAGCATGTGCTCTTTCATATATACAATATGAAACACGTCGGCCAATATTTTGTTTGTCTTTTCATATCATACAAGGGATCTCAAACAAAATCGTCTTTATCTTCCATGAGGGAGATTAAGGTTCTTGTCTCCTATAGCCAACTCCTCCGTGCCATGACTGCAAGAAAAATAGTTTTCAGGTATTCAACCGCATTTATGGTGGTTTATGATTCATTGGAGAAAATTACCACAATATAGAAACGTTCGTGCGTGAGTTCATTTTAAAGCAAATAATGACAATATTCTCTTCTTTGATGCATTTTCCTATGATAAATTATTTCACATCATATCATAGGTAAACTGAATTAGAAATTGTAGAAGAGACGCTTACCTAAGATAGCTCAGAGATGACATCCTATACAGGCATGTGAAGACAAGAATATGCAAGCCAATGGTGTAGAAGAAGGCAAAAGTTCGTGCATATCTGCAATTACCAATCGGTAAGTGAATTAGAATTCGTTATACCTATCATTAGTAAAAGAATTTATTGAGACATTTTTTTCTCCATTTAAGAGGGTCAAGAATGCAACTAATATAAAAGTCAATAATTTTGTCTAACTTCACCAGTGCGGTACAACGACAACCTGCATATAGGGAAATGTGAATGGAACGCAGTAACCTAGAGCATTAACATTTTTTGGTAACACTGGTCCGAAGTCAGTGTTGAATTATCCAAGCTCCGGGGATCGATAAACAGACAGGCCATATAAAAGCATGCATATTCTTAAAGAATTTCCATGATATAAAAGAACTCATTTTAATCTTACTACACCTTTCAAGTTACTCTTTAGTGTCATTTTGGGACTTGTTTTTGCTTGTTTTAGTTTCAATTTCATCTATGAGATGTCTACAAACTTAAACATACTTGTATGGGTACGAACACTTGTTCCCTTTTTGTTTATGTTTTCAGTTTAATTCTACTCCTTTCGTAGACCCCTTTGTTCATAAAATTGGCTTATATTCTTTAATTTTGAAGTGGTATCCGTAGGATATTGGCAAGGCACAACATTAAGGAACAGAGTATCGGAGAGGCCAACCAGATAAACAAAGGGAGGGAGGGGGAACTTACTTGTTGCCAAGAAGAAAGCGTCCACTGCTAAGTGTAATTTTATCCCTTAAACCCAACTCCTTGTATCTTTGATCCCTTTCCTGATTCACTAACCAATAAGAATTCAGTACACTCCATCTGAAGAAGGGAAGGAAAAAAGCAATGAAGAAAATAAAAGTGCAGTTGGGTTATGTCACACAACAGAATCTAATTTAAATTCGTAACAGGTTGATCCATGAACAGACCAACTTCCAGGTAAGCATTATCTGCAAAAGGACTAAACCTTTCACAAGACAGTTGAAATAAATTTGTTCTTCTATGATTTTGGTACTGCACAAACCATTTAGCAAATTAGGCACATTAAATCGTCTTCTTAGACTCCATAGCAAGCAGCCAAATCCTAGAAAGAAGGCTTCTTATGCATTCTGCAATCGGACTGTTCTCTTTGTGTATTTGGCATTTGGAGGCTTATCACATTCCCCACACCCTTCGATGGCAAAGAGGGAGACCAAACAAGGAAAGAAGAAGAACAAAAGAGAGGTGGGGAGTGGACAAAAAAGTTTAATTTTCCAAGATGATGTAAATTTTACGTAAAAACAGAACTCTTAATAAATTTATTCAGGATAGTACTTACAACCTTCTGTGCTTGATGAAAAGGAAGGGAACTGAAGAATTAATGTTCTTTCTCCCGTTGTTGATTAAATATTACAATGAAACACGAGTTCAGCAGAACATAAATAAGAAGGCTACTTTGAGGAAGGGTGAAGCTTTAACTAGAAAGTTTGATAACTACCTTCCAAAATAAACGTGTATCAACATAACTCTGTATAAAATTATACTACAGGATAATGAAAAAAGCCTCCTGTACTGAATTCAAGCAAGGGAACAGAAAGAGTAGTGTTCCATTTCCAGTTGTTGGTTGTATAGTAAAATGAAACTTGAGTTTAGCAGGACAAGAATAAGCAAGAAATTTAGGACCTTTTTTGAAAATGCTGCAAAAGGATTTATATCATCTTCGTATATCTTCTTATACTTGGATTCCACATCAGAGCTGAAACCACTTTCTAGGTCTTCTGCGTGCTGAAAAAGAAAAAAAATTAGTACGCGAGAAAAAAGCTGCTAAAACAATGTGATAAACAGTAGCCAGTCTGATGCAAACCTTCCTTGATCCTCTGGAGACTACTTTCTCAAGATTGTAATCCTGAACATAGCGAATTTTTCCATATAGTTTGACATTATCAGCTTTTGTCCTTTCAAGTTCCACCGTCAATACTCCTATTTTCTCCTTCAACTGCCTAATTTCCTAGCATATGAAAGCTACGAAGTCAAAATACATCCACAAGCCACAAAATTAGAAAGACTTTCGTTTTTCAACTAAAAAGAAAACATATCAACAAAAGTAAACCTGAGAAAAAGAAAAAAAGAAAGAAAAGAGAGATGTCACATAAGATGAAGTAAGAAACCTCTTCTGTCTCTCGCAACCGTGCCCTAAACCGATCTCTCTGATTGCATATCACTTTAAGCATTGAGCTTTGATCTTGATCTGAGGAAACATGTCTTTGATCTGCATGCTGATCAACAGAATTATTGCGAAAACAGAAAAAGAAAAGGCTGGACACTACAAGGCAGAGAGTATGACTAGAATAGGTTGGATGTTTGTATTTTACCATAATATAAAATCTAAACATCATGTAAGAGCATGCCATACTATTGATTATATGGTTAAGTGTGATGTCTGGAAAAAAAATGTCGTTCTCTCGACTTGTATATATATGGACAGCCCAATGCAAAAGGTCCCGCATCATTCCATGAGACACAAACAATGGCATTGTTGGTTTTAACTGGTAATTGTGTAGGCTTCACCCCCTTGAGTCATCTGTTATTTTTCCTGTTACATGTCATGTTAACAGGACATGCATTGCCACTGGGTGGTTATCCAAAATGTTCATGGAATGTACTTTGTTACTTATCCAAAATGTTAATGGAATCTTGCTGATTCGAATCCAGGCCTTCTCATAAAGGTAATCTATCCTCTCAATAGCCTATCATCAATCTTAAACCAACGAAAAATGAAAAAGAGTAAGAAAAAAAGTAAATACTTCAGATATCTCTGTTGCTCCAGACTCTGAAAGATCCCAGTCCTCAAACAGAAAGCCTTTCCGATCTTTTGAATTATAACCCTGTAAATTGAAGATGACAAGACACACAAAAAAATATGAACTAAAAAACTTGATTCTTGGTGATCCCAAAGTTGAAGGGTAGAAAGATATATGCACTCGAGTTACCATAAATCATGTTCATGCACATAAAGAGATGTGTACAGCAAAATATAGCAGTCTAATCCTTCATGATAAGACCGATCAATACTACAGTAACAAAAACAAAATGGAAAAAAAATTATTGTATTCCAATATGCTCGCAAAAATGTGATTACTTGTGATCTTTTCTACTGCCTAGCTTAACATAAGCAGTACTTATCACCATCATGAATGTATTGCAGCCACCAAATAGCACGCTCCTGAAAATCTCAAAAGTAACAATCTCACACCTTTAATATATCGTCTTCTAGCTTCTGTATTAACCTTTGTTGTTCATTAATCTTTCCTGTTAGTTCCACAATCTTTCCTTCAGCTGCTTCCAATAAAGATGTTTTTTCAGAAAGTTTAACCTGAAAGCAGCACATAAATGCATAAATAGAACTGCAAAAATGACAATGTCGGAAGCTCTTAAATGGTTATTTCACAATTTCAAGACCTGCAAACATGACAAAGTAATTCAATGAATGAAAGGCAACTTTAAAAAAACCCCAAGATAGAGTAGTTCCTACTGCAGTTCACAGTCAACAAAACTTTGGGCATATATATCAATGTATTCCCAAAGGCTACATACCTTCAACTGTGTCAGTTCATGTTCCATTTTCCGGTTCTTATCAAGGAGTAGAGACTCAAGTTTGCTCATCTCTTCCCCACTAGTTGCCACATCCCAATCTTCTGCTTCAATTGAATTATAGCCGACAGCCTACACATTAAACAGAAAAAGCCAGTGAAAAAAAGAGTTGCTCTCAGCTCAAAATCCGGACAAAAATAGCCAGCCAGCTGCTTTTCCATTTCTTCAATATCTTGGAACATGATAGTGTAGACAAAATTTAATATACACCCGTAAAATCTTAACAATAAAAAACCAATTTAACCTCTTCTTTGTTTGATTGAAATAATTTGGCAAGATAATCCCTTTTTGAAAGGGACAGGGGGAGAAAAGGAAAAAAATAACATCAAACAGCTCCATGATAACTGACTGAAACTATTGAGTTGGTAACAACTGCCTTTTCTGTACTTTAGCAGAGAAAAACTGAGCAGCTCGATAAGAACTAAAGGTTTAGTCAATGATAAATTCAATGATGGAGAGAATATAGAAATTACCTGTAATATTTTGACCTTTTTCCGCAAATCATCTACTAATTTCTCAGTAGGCCTCGCGAGAAGCTCTTTCTTTATCTCCTCCA
>MKEJ01080068.1:0-12574 GCA_001753735.1 Embelia ribes | reverse complement strand
TTTTTTTTTTTTTTTGAAATATATGGTTTCGGCATTGGCTTGCGCCGTCCGACTAGTCCACATATAGTTCCCAACATGAATTAGGATTCAACCTTGAAATCGCTAGTGAGTGTGACCCAAAGGGTGTGACGTGTTATTCGAACTCTTAACCTTATGCTTGAAAGTCATAAGTTTGGTCCTTACACCACTGGGTCAATCCTTTTGGGTTTAAAAGACCTCACTTGATATTCAATATTTCAGTATAAACTTTGTTTATGTCTGTCTGATTGCAGTTTTTAAGTCAATAATCAAACTTATTTTTACTAAAAAAAAGGATGTTGGCAACTAGCTTAAAGTTTTCCGATTATTTAGTTTGAAACACGAAGGGTTTATTAATGATTCAGTTTAAAGCTTTCTAAGTTGTGTAGGTCAAAATGACAAATAAGTTTTGGTTAAAAATTGGGCATCCAAATATTGTTCAGTTTTTTTAAGCAAATAAGCTGAAAAATTAGAGCGTATAAGTTGTAACTAATTAAGTACTAAACAGCCAAACATTATCCAATTTTTAAACAAAAAGAAAACAAAAATTGAACTATGTTTGGATGAGATGATGGTTTCTTTGGTTTTAATCCAAGAAAGTTTGGATATGATACTATTTAGGGACATTGGTGTTAGCTCCTTACAAAATTATTTTTTATTTCCTTATAAAATTACGCATAGTGCTTTTAAAATTGTACTAGTATCATAAGATGTGATTAAACATGGTCTACATGTTATTTTCGCGAGTTTGCTAGTACTAAGCGAATTTTTTTAATTTGAGTTTCACTATGATTTTGGAAGCGGGTAGTTTCCATATATAAGAAAATGAGTTTTTGAACTCTGATAAGAGAGAGTCTCGCTTTCATGATTTTACTGACCGGGGGATTTTGATGGTTGCAGTATTCAGTGGGTGAAGAGGCGGCGAGTAAGCTCAAGGAGATATGCCACGCTTGATGGGGGCTTTTCGCCTGTCAGGTGTTCGACTGAATTCCTCACGGAAATTATTTCTCAACATCTGCTTTTTATTCCTTGTTTTTCATGTTTTTGAGCTTATTGGTCTCCAAATGGATTGAACTACAACAGTTTTCAGCTGCAATGGCTAGTTTTGTAACTTATGGTGGATTTGTTTTCTTAATTTTTCTCTGTATTAAACAGTTTGCAGAATAAGAAATATGAAATTTTTGAAATTTTGTTTACTGTGTATCTTAAAGGAATTTAAGTACGTTGCTAAATGCTATTTTTAAGGGGTATTAACGCTTTGATTGTCGTATGATTATACCTAATGATTTCTCTACTGAGGGTAGAAGCTTTTGATCCGACGGTCCGGAGAAAAAGGACGTTTAATAGATCAAACGCTTGCTATGATAGCTAAAAGGGAAGTATACTGTCAGATTCAATTTCTGCAAATGAATGTTAGCCGTGATATAAAACGATAAATGGGTTTAGCTTGATGGAGAAGAAAATTTGAAACATGATATCGAAAGTGTCCAGATAATGTCACTGGTTGTATGAATTATTCTTCATATCAAAGAATTTGGGTGTAATCTTTCAAATTTTGTTAAGAAATTCAAAGGTGGCTATTGCTCAATCTTTCAAATTATTCTTCGGTGATGGATCTGATGATGCTGTAAGTTGCTTGTGATCATTTCAAGTAGGCATATGAAGGGTTTATTTGGTAGCAACTTTTAAGTAAATAAGTCAATTTATTTCTGACTAACAAAAAAAATTGGATTCATCCAGCTTAAAACTTTTAGCTTATTTAATCTGAAACAATAAATAAGCTCAGTTTATAAGCTGAGCAGCCAAATGGTGTCTAATTTTTAAGCCAAAAAATTGAGAAGTTGAAACCTATGAGTTGCAACTAAACAAAGCCCAAAGATGATACCACAACCGGACCGTGAAGAAACATATTTTGCAGCAAAACTTCTTGGTAGGTAAACTTTTAAGTCGAAGTATATGATGAATGTCTGATGAAATATCTTCTTCTGCGTGCGCTTCTTGAATCCCCCTCTCCTTTTGTTCTAAGAAAAAAAAAAATTGAATACCAAAAAACAGTAAAGGAAAATGAAATGAAAATATCAAGAAAATGAAAAAGAAAATGTTTATAGGAAAGGATTGATACCTATTTGTACCCAGTAGTTTATCAAGAAGGTCCAAAATTTTCTTACTTGTTCAAGATGTAATCCTATTTTACCTTCAGGTTAATGCAGCAATATGTATTCTATTGCTTCTTTTTGGTTTTTCTTTTCTTTTTTTTCTAGATTTTTATAATAAGTTCCTTTACATTTTCTATGCACTTCTTAATATGCTTTTCCTTTACATCATTTCTGACTTGCAAATTCTTTCACATATCTAATCTTTGGAAATTTCAGGTTACGGTATTTTGCCAAAGCATCAGGTTGTGAATGCTACGGAGGAAGGTTTTGTTTTCCAGGGAAGGAGTAGTGGTTTCTAATCAGTGCGTGGTATGATATTTTATTTTGATCTTCTATAAAGATAACATGTTTGATATCCATTGGCGGACTGAAGGGGAGCAGGTGGAGCCGTGAATCCCCGACTTTTCAAAATTTACTCAACCTTCATGTGTAAAGTTGAAAAAATATGGGCGAGATCCACTATACAGGTCCACTTGCGAAAATGAGAAAAGAAGTCCCCACATAAAACAAAGAGTCTTGGCTCCCTCTAGTCAGAAATTTTGGGTCCGCTATGTACGTATTTTGTAAATATGATTGCACATGATTTCAACGTAGTATTGTTTACCTATCTCTTACCTTATTTTTAGGCATACTTTTGCATGCACTTTTCAATTTTTTGTGACATTAAATTTTGGTTCATAATGTGTAATTTGTTTCCGTAGATAATTGGTGATTCTATGTTTGTTTCATCATTGGAGTAAATAACAGAGTTCCTACATGTTTCTCACCCGACTCTCCTGCCATCGTACGCCATTATTTTTAGCCTATTTTTACCCTTCTCAGGTTTATCGGTGCAACCGGGGACTTTAACTAAGAGGGATGCGAAAAAGGAACGCAACAGTCCATCCATTGCTGTTGGATCATCTCCAAGTCAGCATGCATGATGACTTCACTTAGTGATATGGTGACGGAGCCCGAATTTCCGAACAGGGAGGCCAGTTCCTACTATAGTTTGTATAGTAGAAACTATTACAAAAAGTTTCAATTTTTATGCAAAAATTTCTATAGAAATTCTTGTGGAGAGGGGCCACAACCCCCGTAGCATCCCCTTCCTCTGCCTATGGCGATGATCCAAGGGTGATGGATGGATCGTCACACTGTTTCTTAGTGCTAACCTTGGAACGAATTACGAACAGAGGATTGTAGGCTAGAGACTTGGTCATTTTTGTTTCGTTTTTTCACCTTAGTAGAGGTATATTAAGTTGCGCTTTTAACTAAAAGTTCAAGCTTGTAGTAGTGACAATTTTTTTTTTTATATTATTTTTCAACACTATCCTCATGTGAGATTAATTTCAGTTTTTTAAGGAAGCACAAGTGAAATTTAATTTTGTTGGTTGTTTTTTTTTATTTTTTATTATTTATTTTTTATTTCTGATACCATTTTAAGTTATAATTTAAAGTTCGAGCTTGTGTCAAGTTTATATATGTATATTTTATTATTTTCCAACAAGGTGCATTGGCATTATTTTCCAACACGGTGCCGTTTGTGCTTTTTTTTTTTTTTCCTTTTTTCTAAAAACAAATAGAAAAGACAAAATGTGTTGTTTAAATTTGTTACTCCAGTTTAGCATTTGGGGTTTATGCATATCTTGCGTCACAATTTCTCAAGCATTCTCGACTGTCTTTGTAAGATGTTTCTCTCCCTTTAATTTTTCAAATAAAAAATTCATCAGTATTTTTATTTCCAATTTTTTTTTTATAAATACTATAGTAAATTTCTTCATAATTTTTTAATTAAAAAATATTTTTTTCGCACTAAAATAAAAAATACTTGTATATTGGAAAAGTATATTTATTATTTTTTTATGTAAATAAATGATATTTTAGAAAATCTAGTACGATCCATCTCTATTTTTAATGAAAAATGTATTTCTAAAAAATAAAAATAAAAATGTTGCTGTGGATGCTCTTATTGCTTTTTTCTTAAAACAGTATTTAACTATTTCATCTGTTAATTAAATGAATGCACATGTCTGTCGTAGGCATGCAACGACGTAGACATAAACTTATATGTAGCTATACTATTTTGTAACTATCACGATTATAAAATCGTATACAACATATAGGGAAATAAAAGCGTAGTAGCGGCACTTGTCAAAACTTGGCGCATAGCCAAGTCCTTGATTGTTACAAAAGTCGAGTAAATCACTGGGTATTGATACAAACTCAAATTTGCGACAAAAAAGTCTGGCTTGTCCGATCATACCATTCTGAAATACTGGAGTTCACCTTATCTTATGATGCATGCATGATCAAATGCAAACGCATTCTACGTAGAATTTTAAAAACTCAAATACTTATTATATTTCTTTTTCTAAGCAAGAATCTCTTCTTGGACGTTTCAAGGGGTGATCCCGAGTATCTTAATCCTTGCCTAGAGCCATATTTTTAGTAAAATACATAGCAAAAAAAATGTTGTACGGTGTGGACGTGTTACTTTTCAAAAATTCGGCATAATATATAATAAATTCCTAAAAATATATAAATTTCTTATTTAGAAATATATTTTAGACGTTTAAAATGGAAAAATGGCTTAAAAAATGTGAATTGTGTGTGTTATATGGAATGCATAAAATTACTAGTATCAGTCTAAAAAGAGTTGCCTTTGTTGCTTAAAAAATGCAATCAAACAAACTCATAGTCATGCAAAAAATTCACTGCACATTTCTATACTCCGTATAACCATATCAGGATATAAATCCTCGTGAGTTTAGATTCATAGAATTTGTATCCAGTACCAAAGCCAAGCTCACTGTCAATAAATTTCCCTTTGTGGGAGTAAGTAAAAACTGAAAAATGCATCAAGATGGCAACAAATGCATGTTCCCTTTTAAGTGAGAGGTCACTCTTGGTCTTCCCGATTCACATCACTAGCGTGCCAAATCAATTATGAGCATTCATCGAACGGGAACCTGAGAAAAGGAATAACAGAGGAAGATTCCTCTTAATCAAGTAAATCGAAAGGGGTTAAATCAGACACCATAATTAACTAAATACTAGAAAACATTTTGCTGAGTGAGCTGGTTAGGTATAGAAATAAAAAACTTAAAAATCGCAATCATACATCCATGGGGTGAATCACTTCTGAATTTGACTAATGCCTCAAATCATCGACTAAGGTGGCTTAACACCTTCATCTTCCACAAAAATCTGCCAGAGATTCCTTTCCATTGAATGAAAATGAAAGGTTATACACTTATGCCACATTGATAACTAGAACCCGCTTCCTATCATGATTTAAAACTCATATTTAAATTTTAGGTCGTTGGTGATTGTTAAATGGGTTCAGGCCCTCTACCTTCCCCAACAGGTGTCCTCTCTATTGAAACTAATTATGCCAAAAGTAGTAAAACCCATGAACCTACAGGACCACAAAGAGCTTATTCTCTTATTACAGAATACAGGTCTCTACTTACAGGTATTCCAAACTATTCACTACTCTAAGGAGTCGGATACAAACCTTCCCCTATAAGGTCCAGCTGCAAGAGTCAAAGAGGTAAACAGGCCTTTAAGGATTTCAATTTAGGATCAATTTTAACAGAAACAGCTCCAATACATGTTTTTTAGAAAATAATTCAAGAACATGAAAGCAGCTTATTACCCTGATTAACAATATTGAAAATAGTGAGCCAAAATGGCTTTACATCCTAAGCTTCAATAGACAATAAACATAACTGAAAAAGGAAGATTAATTCCTGTCTTTCCCTCGATCAAAGGGTAAAAAGATTGTCCTCAGAAACTTAAAACAAATTCATTCTATCAATTTACTTGGGAAACATCTTATGAATGATGCCTTCCTGCAAGGTATAGCACAGCAATTCAGCAAAGCAACAATTATCAAGCAGTGTGTGCTAAACAAACAACACGCGCACAAAAAGAGAGAGGCAGAGAGAGAGAGAGAGAGATGAGAGAAGTTACATGTAGCCTATTGCATTTTCTTTTCTTTGTTTGAAGGCATTGGTATCTTTCTCAGCACAAGATCATCAAATTTCCTGTACTGGGTGTGAATGATCTTGCAAACAGAAGTCAGCTTCTCATCAACTTGATCCTGGTACTTGTCATACAACACCGGCACTGACAGACTAAGTAGAACCACTGCAGAGAAAAAATAGATGTTAGAATTTGATGAGTAGATACTTTGAAATGCTTGTGGTCCGATTCAAAGGAAGATAAAAATGCTCACCAATGTAAACCAAACTTAGGAAGTTGAAGAAACTGCCAACAAAGGAAATTAGCCAAAAGCTCAATGCAACCTGTACTCCGGATGCACATAGCATATACATTCACTAATAGGCAAAATGAGTTAACATATAGCCAAACAAGAATATATCTACTAATAATACCTTGAAAAAAACTCTCAAATTCCTGGCAATTGCAATCTCACGTGCAACAGATAATGCATGGTTGACCCATACTCGAGCTACCTCGGCAACTTGTACAACAGATTCCTCCGAAACTTCCAAGTCAGGGATGGGAGGCAAAGGTCTGAAATTTTGCAGATCAAATATCAAAATACAATCAAAATCACAAAAAGATAAACAAGTCCTCCAATAAGAACAGCAATAATAACACACCAACTGCTTAAATCATATCAAATATAACAACTAGACGAGAAAGTGGCATTAGCCAATTATATGCAATACCCATAAGTAAAACGTGTCAATGCGATCACTAACAGGGTTCCATAGACACAACGAAAGATCATTGATAACAATTGACTTTTTATGAAAACGTAATAGCTAACATCGTTCTTGCTTCTCTATACAAATCTAAAGAATCAATCCAAACTGTTAAATGAAAGAATATGTTGAAGTATGACAGATAAAACTGACCTATTGAGTAATGAAGCAGATTTAGCCCAGAAGAAGAGGATGACTACCAGAAGCAACAGAACAGTTGACACGAAAGACAAGAGGTTATAACCGGCTCTCTCGAAGAGGAACCACAACGTACTCGAGCTAACTAACAAAATAACTGCCCCACGCCTTCTTCTCCACAGCAACACATCAGCAACTGCAACTTGTATACGTTGCATACATTCAGTTGAAATACAGCAGATCAAGGTTTCCAAACATACAACAAGCAGCTTTAATCCCAAGAATTTGGGTCAGCTATGTGGAGCCAGAACAAGATGTCATGTCGAGTCATTGGCATAAATATTCCTATCTGAGGCAACTACCTCATCTATTTTGCTAACACGTATTTTGCATCCACGTTCTTAGAGGTCTACCCCTACCTCTTCTTTCCTTTCCCAAATATATTATCGCTCTCACTGTACCACTCATTGGTTTCCATATTACATGCCCAAACCACCACAATCTCCATCATGTTATCCTCAATTGAAGCCGCCACCAACCTTGCACGGCTTAACATACACATCTCTGTTCTACTCACTTCTGTCATCTTGTTTCTTACTCCTTCTATTTCACTATAACTGTAATTTTAGAGAAATTTTCTTATTTCTTTTCATTTGTCTGTTTAGAAAACCAAGAATGCGTTTATTACTCGTTTCCAATCTTGCACAAGTTATATAAATTAAATTTCCAACCATTCCACACTACTCAAACCTTTAATGAAGGGGATTTAAAGTAAACTATACTTATTCTTTTCTAAAACTGAGACTATTTAATGGCAAACACTCACTTACACACAACAAAATTGATCCACGAGTTGTATAAAACCGGGATACGGGCAACAACATCCGTACCATTATCCAACCAATTGTATAATAATCATAGAATAAATACATAAAAATATAGACATAAATTCAAATGAATTTAACATATAACAGAACTAACGCTTCAATTTTCATAGAACAAACTTAGTAATTTCTAATTGGCAGAGATCCAAGGACTTATACCAAGAATATCACTAATCATCATAATATTGTAGCCTATAAAAAATAACAGAAGCAAGAAGATCGGCTCCATTTCAATTGTCTCGGTCAAAATGGACTGATCCATCGGAATGTGCGTAATAAATATATATACATATATATATATATAGAGAGAGAGAGAGAGAACCTGCACCAGCGCCAAGAGCGTGATGTACAGAAAACGGAGGAGAATCTCTCATGGCGATTGGGGCTTCGAAATGTGAAGAAGGTACAGAGAGAGAGATAGAGAGAGAGAGAGAGAGAGACAGAGAGAAAGGAGGGAGATAGCCGTCGGGGCGAAGTTGTAATTTGCACACTGATAAAACATTTCAAATTTTATTCAAATGTGAAATTTTGTGTTAAGAATGTTTTATATTTGTACTATTATTTTAGAGGTTTGGAAAATTGTCACAGCAATTCCTAATTGGAAAAATCATTTGTCATAATTTTTCATACATAATCTTTCCATAAAAAATGATTTTTTTCCTTTCAAAACTATCAAACTTAGTTTCAATTGGAAATAAAAAAAACATATTATTACATTTTTACATGGGATATATATATGATTATTTTGATAGCCTAAATAAATTGTATTGAAAACTAGGGTGTATAACTTCTAAATATAATTTTTTGTAAAATAAATTAAGTCTGATTTAATTTAATGACAAAATATGGTGTGAATGCTTTAACAAGAGAAAACTCTCTCGCTAATTAACAAGCCTAATTGAAAGCAAGAGAAATTACCCAACTAATTATCTTTGTAATTATCATAACAAGGTTTAGCCAATGGTCTAACCGGTTAAACCACAATTCAATATGTATTACAATATTCAATCTCGTATAGCATTTATGCACAATAAGTAGCAAATACATTACATCAAAATTAATCGGCGAGTGATCCATTATGAATGTTTGGTAACATCGGAATCTTTTAATAAAATGGAGTTATTGTTAATATGGTCCTAAAACATTTCACTTTGGTACAAGTCAACCTTCTATGATTAAACTACTTGTTATGGTTAGACCTAACTTTCTCACCCAATTTGAGTAAAAAGGACTCAAATTTCTTCAACACAATTTGGAGGATTAAGGAAGACTTTCTTAAATTTATTATTTAATATTCTCCAATTTATTTATTTTTTTATCTTTGCATAGATTGGTGCTTAAAATTCGATACATATAGATCCATATACCATTACACGTGAATTTGGATATATTTGGCTGCAATTTTTAAGTCTCATCATATTAGTTTTTTTTTTTTAATTAAGAATTAGATAAGGGGCTCAATTTAAGTGGTATTTTAGTAATTTTATTATCAGTGATGACATATGTCCCAAAAAGTTTGAAGGTTAAGTGCTATAAACTGATAAACTTTATGGGAAAATAGTATAATTTCAAAATATTAGAAGTTACTTTGATATAATCAGAAACCTCATGGGTTTACTGGCCACAAAAACAAAATTTAGTATATACAATTACAAAATTGTCCTTGGAATTTTTAATTGCTAGATTTTGTTTTTGTGTCCAGAAAATAATTAATCACCTTCACACCTTTTTAAGTGATGTTAGAATACTTTTTCCCTAGCAATTATGTACATTATAAAATGTGTACAAACTTTTGCGTGACAATATTTTATTTGTTGATAGAATCCATACACAAGATGTTATCAGATGGAAAGAGCTAGCCTCACATAATATTTTTTATGGTTATGATTTGAAAGATTGTTTTAATCCTATGTCATTTCATCGATTCTTAAATTAATCTAACGGTAAAAATATTATGTGAGTAAGATAAGATTATACACACTTTTCTTACATGATTTAGTCACTTGTATCATTTTAATTTTGTTTTTAATTATACGTATGTGTATAAATTGTGCACGTGCTACTAGAAATTCACAGCCAGAAATTGTACACATACTATAAGAAATTCGCAACCAGCTCTGTAGCGGCCCGCGTGACCTTGTATTAAACGCCAAAGGCCAAAATTAAGCCCAAATTTTTGGGTGAGCATTTCAAAGTTGAAGTCTTTTAATCCTGAGTGTTAGTTTTTTATCCAACGTTTCACAAGCCGTTGTACAGTTGTTACAGAGCGGGTAGGCCCCGCTCTGCAAGAGCCCACACAAATGTGGTTAATGAACTACTTTCCAAAGATTCGAGTTTGCTAGAGATATCGAGATCTAACAGTAAAACGTTCTGCATTTAGCCGTTACATATGTGGATGTTGTGACCCGCGAGACTCATTTTAAGGTGGACAGTATGGCGACCCTGAGAGTTATATAGAAAGAAAAATTGGATGCCAGATGCTTAAAATACGAGAATGTGCATGTTTTTGTTTTCTAATTGCAAAAACACTTTGCAGGCGAATTTCCCCCATCAGTGGGAAATATGAAATCTTTTACAAACAGACCTTGTCAATGCAGAGTTGATTTGTCAGTGTCAAGTTTCGGAATCATGTTTGCATAGTATATATATCTGTGAAAAGTTTTTGCGGTAATTAACTTGTACGAATTTTTGGTATGTCCTTGGTCCTTGATTCTTGGTCCAAGTCGACTACTGCTTAGGATTCCTAATTGCTCGTATTCATTCATCTTATGTTGCACTCTGCTTAAGATGGCCTCCTAAAGCTCCATGGCTTTCGGTAGGTGTTATGTTGATGGGTTTGTTTTTTTTTCCGTCTGAATAGGTCATTTTATTATGTGACTCCGTATTTTCGCCCGATGATATTCCATTTTATTTTGTGTCAGATACGGAGGTTTAGGTTCAAGTGCAATCCTAGACTCCTAGATTGTTGCTTGCCAAGTTCAATGAACTTGTGTCTATAACTCTATACACAAGAATACTTGCTTAGTGTGACTTAATTAAGTAGTTAGAACATTTTAGTTGGTCTTTTACTTCTGATCTTCATTATCTCTCTTAGGTTATAACTTATATTATAGCATCTACAAGAAAACCGAAAGATAGAAATATCGAGTTTACCTATATGACAATGGAAAAGAGTTATGCAAGTGAACCAGCTACTGTGTTTGGTAATATTGATGTTTATGTCGGCTATTATAGTTGTCATGTAGCATCTCAATTAAGGTTAATTGGCAAAATTTTAGTCCCTAATGCCTATATTAACTGATTTCTTTGGTTGCTTGTGTATAAAGCTTAGCTTAGATTTGCCTTAATTACTTTCAAGGCAGATAAAACCAAATGATTATGTTGTTCATCCGTACGGTTGTTGGTTTCTTTTAGGCTCCGTCTGGTATAAGGACTTTTCATAGGAAAATGTGATTAAAAAAAAAAAAAAATCGTAAAAATTCATGAATTCAAATACAACATTTTCTTTTTTGTTACATTCTCATTCGATAAATTATTGCACCAAAATCACCATTAGTCTGAATCTTTTAGGATCAACTAAGAGTGAGCTGCAGACCTTAACACAACGAAAAGTTCATTTCACTTTGATCAGGAGATTTTCAGATTAATTCATGATTCTTCTCCTGTTCCTCACTTTTCCCTTTTTGAGTTTTTTAAAAGAGTAAAGTTTTAATCTAATGCCGGTCAAATTGGCACACATGTAGTATGCAGATGCATGACACACATGTATATTTGATAGTTATTTAGTAGGCCTCATATCTATTATGCACATGTGTCATACATCTGCAATATCGCTTGTATACCAATTCACATACTAACGATGGATAGAAACTTAATTTTTTTTTAAATGGTTAGAACATTATGATAGACTATAATTCCTATTCTTTTATCGTTTATGATCTTTTGAATTTTCAATAACGCCAATGGATGATTTCCCCTACTCTTGACATCATCGAATTCCTAATGTTTACAAAAGCTCCTTCTCCATCCTAGGCTTCTACCCTTATTGCTTATGAAATTTCCTATTATTATCACTGCCAAAATGCTCTGTATCGGACCACACGGCGTTACAAAATCCTTGACATAATTGGAAATTGCTTCTATATATTGATTAGCAGTGGTAAAACTTAGTGCAGTGACTATTGAGACAGTCATTTACTGCTATTGCTTTTCGGTCTAATTCGTAACACTTGTCTGTTTCATTCTTTTGTTGTTTACGATAGATCGGTCTTCGACGATGTTGATGGATAAGTATGGCTACTCTTGTCATCTTCTAGTTCCTACTTTCTGAATTTCACTGAAGGCGCCAAAGCTGCTAACCATCTCTATTCTCGTCTTCGTTAGCTCAGAAGAAGGTTTCGGTTGTCTGTTATGGATTCTGCAATGGGTTTTAACCTCATCGACAGTGATGACGTGGCACCCATCCCCATGTGTGCGCACTAATGATAGCGCAAAAGCGGCATACATGGTAATATTGGAACTTTCTTTGCTTGGTAAACATAGTTGTTCATGATCTTGTTCTAGCTGCATAAGCCTAATGCATGTTACATAATTTTGTGCCACCCATTCCCATGATATTTTAACATCAATCTTAAAAAGCATTTATATATATATTTTTTTT